>CAXAKX010000746.1:0-18728 GCA_963969525.1 Ontholestes murinus
GGTTTTTGTTTTAGTAAGAGAGTTACAGTACCTGGCGAGAAACCGTTTTGGACAAAACAAAAACCGAGCCCCCAAGAAACAGACGAGTCCAAAGAATTACAAAATATAACATTTCTTCCGTACATACGAGGTACGACAGACAAAATCTCTAAAATACTAAAAAGACATAATATCAAAACAATTTTTACCACTTCGCGTAAAATTGGACAATTCCTTAATTCCCCAAAAGACATCATTCCCCTTGAAAATCAAGGAGTATACAAAATTCCCTGTGCCGATTGTAATAAAGTTTATATCGGACAAACCAACAGACGCATGAATGTACGACGAGACGAACATATCAGAGCCGTTGAAAAAGAACTACCATCCACATCTCTAGCCGAACATTCGAAATCCACCGGACACAAGACAAATTTCGACCACACGACTTCCATCGCAGCATTAGACCATTTCACGAAGAGGATTATCCGCGAGGAAATTGAAATAGAAAAACACACCGATAATCTCAACAAACGCGACGACGCCCAACGACTACCCCCCACTTGGAAATCCATTTTATGCAAAATGCATATCTCTTCACCCGCTCCACAGATTTCAATCCCCACAGGTACCACCAACGCAATCCCGGTTAATCCGACCGGCCCTATTACAAGAAGCCGAACACGCGCCGCCAAACGTCAACCGCCAACACCGCAGGTATAAATAGCGCAGTTCCACTTAGCACGATCGCAGTTCCCTATCGAACACCGCCTGAAGAAGACCAATGCGACTTGGTCGAAACGTTGCAAATCGGTTCTTTTCAGAACCATCAAAACTTGCAAATTCGAAGATTAAAGCTGAACATTGACAATGTACATATATATATATATATATATATATATATATATATATATATATATATATATATATATATATACTTAAACTTAAAGGTACAATTTCCCGAAACAGAATAAAACTGTTTTTAGTATTTCTCATTTATTTTCTACAAAATTTCAAAACCACATCCAGTTAAATTATAATTATTATACTATTCCAAATTTAGAAAGAATGCTTTGGTAAAGAATACACATAAAGTGAAACCTATAAATACTTTAATTTGCTTTCAATAAAAATAAAACATACATTAAGTTTTTGTGGATATTCACTTCTTGATGTTACAATATGAAGAATGTTTTGAGACCATTGACCATTGTTCGTTATTATTAGACACTAAATAGAAAGTACATTCATCTGTAAAACACACACTATTTCGAAATCTCTTATTCTCGTTACACTTTTCCACAATAATTTAACAAAATTTAGATCTTGAATCAGGATCCACTGCTCAGTTCTTTATGATTTGTCTTTTATGGGGTCGGTAAATATAAGCTTACACTTTTTGTTAGATGTACTGTTATCCTTGCAACACATTTGTTAGTTTCTTCAGATTTCCTCCCTTTATTCCTAACAATATGTTCGTCGTTTATACAACCATTAACCTGGACAGGTTTCAAAATGTATACTAGATAAGTCGCAAATGTCTGCCAAAACTCAATTTAATGATCTTAACTTTTTCTTTTGTGGTGTAAGCACTTATTTTGAATTGAATTATGTGTTTGTGGCTTAATCAATTTAGATGACAAACACTGACATTTCATAGCAACTACTATTTTGAGTATTTTTTTATCGAAAATTTCTTCACACTTCTTAAGCTATATTTCGCTTAAAACTAAAGATGAAACAAAAATAAAACCTCCAAAATAATCTTAATAGATAAAGGAATCATTCTAATTTTATTTTGATAATTTTTGTTCAATGAGAGAGATACAAACTGTAATTGAAAATTTTACATGGGAATTCCCTATGATGCGTCTTCAAACGGGACACACGGTATATATATATATATATATATATATATATATATATATATATATATATATGGCAAAGGATGGCAGCTGCAGCAGGGCTTCCATAGCCGCTTTTGGTGTTGTTCTCATGGCTCCTGTCGAGCTCAGGAAACCTCAGCGTTGGACGTGATCTAGAAGCGAAGCCTTACGGCTGTTTTCATAGTCTTTCTTGGCCACCATACATATACCGCAAGATGGTTATCCGATAGTCCCCATGTTTTCCCCACAGCTCGTTTGCATTGCCAGAGTATAATGCAATACAATGTACCTTCTTGGATCTTTCCGTCTGATGGGCATTCCAGTCCATATTGTTATCTAGAGGAATTACCAAATATTTGACATCTTCTTTCGCGGTAAATTCTAACCCCAAATGCTCGGTAGCTTGAAATTCTTGATTTTTCTTCTTGTGAACAGAAGAGTTGCCAGAAAGTAGGATCGTGATATCGCCGACATAACTTACTGTGTAGAATCCCTGCCTATTCAGTGATTGTAGTAGTACGTGAAGGACAAGGTTTCATGGTAAACAGGAGAGCACTCCCCCCCCCGTGGACAACGTTTTGCGATCCTACAAGCTACAATTGCATTAAACAAAAAGCTTATCAAAGCGATCTACGTGGAATACTTGAATACTTGATTGGATTTTTCAGTAGCAGAATTTGAGGTCTTTTAGGAGTTATTCTAAATATGGATACAATAACGGTTAGCCATCTGCAGGAATATTGGTCCCAAAACTTTAATGCCAATATTCCTTTCGTTAGTACTATATTTAGAAGGGACTGATTCATGTAAATCTTTTAGATACTTCATTTGCATGGGACAGATCCATAAAATTTAGATTTTTTGGAGTAAAAGTTCAAGGAACTTTTGATTTCGTCAAGGGAAATTTCAGTGAATGAGTCTGTAGTTGGATTCAAAAACAGAATACGTTTTTTGACGTATAACCCAAATAAACCAACAAAGTGTGGAATCGGGATATATGCATTGGCAGATGCTAATACTGGATATATATATATTCCATTTTGCCTCAATATGAAAGCTTGACATCAAAAAAGTCCTGACCTTCCTATAAGTTCACGATTTGTGCTGCATTTGTGCCAAAATTTACTGGAGGCAATCCTGGCAGTAAAGGATACCATATATTTACTGACAAGTATTATACAAGCCTATCACTTGCATGAGAACTTTTGAAAATAAACGTGTACGGAACTATCTAAATTAATCTGAAATTAGTACCCAACTCTATAAAAAGGCCGCAGTTTTCTAATAGTACAATTGCCTGCAGATCGTGAAACTTACTATTATTGAATAAGTAATTGTGGAGGCTTTCACTTCGTGATACATTTTGATAATTCAAAATAAATAAACAATTAACTTTGTTGGTATCACTTTTTATTTGCATAATAATAATAATGACAAGCTGAAGTTTCGAAACTATAGTTACAAGTGTAAATAAAAAGTGATACCAACAAAGTTAATTGTTTATTTATTTTGAATTACTATTATTGGCCTGGAAAGTAAAGCGGTCGTCACTGCTGTTAGTAGTTAGGATGTTTCGGGTACTCGGCCAATAAATAGAATAGTACGTGGAGAAATTTTTTTGTTAGTTTTGTAACAGTTACCTACTTCTTACTAGTTATAGAAAACAGAAATTTTTTGCTAACCTGTGATGATTTAACCAAAGCGTTTCTGTTTTGAGTATTTCTACGTTGATTTGCTATGGTGGAGGTGTCGGTATTATGGACCGTCCCTAAATATTGTTTATATAATTATATTCCCTAGATTTTTATTGTATTGTAGTGTTATATAGTTAAGTATTGTCAACAGTTTCAATAAATTATTTTGACACGTTAAAAAATAAAATATTATGTGACCACATAATCTAGATCAAGGGGTGTATTTGGGGATTATATTTTAAAATTTCTTATTTATGAATGGTGAACCTTCTAGTTAAATTTGAACACATTTCCATCAAAGAAATTCATCTTGATTGAACATGAAAAAAAATTCCGAATTATCTCCTACATATTTGATTCCAACGCCATCCGGGACTACAATAATTGTTGGACTCCCCTTATATAAGGGCCAGTCGATCCGGCCTTTTCGGTAGCAACAGAAGCAACATGTTAAGGTGGAAAAGGGGAAGAGTTTTTTCAAGGAGGTTGGGAGGGTATAGAATTTTAAGAAGAATGTTGGAGGACAATTTTTGTGATAAAATAATACAATAATTTTTGTGATAGAATTTAAATTTTATGTTATAATTTAATACCAAAGAAAAGCTAATTAAGGCAAGATAGTCAGAAAAGCCAGTAGTATTAATTTGACAATAAATTGCATGCTTATAGTTTGTAACAAAGTCATCTACACGGGAGTTATAAATATATAATTCTTAGCAATAAAAACACTACCATATTAATTTATTCTCTTTAATTGTGCCAAGAAATTATCCAAAATAAAATACAGGTTAGAAAATAATAATTTCATAAGCATATGAAAATTGTGATTATTTAGAAACACTTCAAGTTCATTTAAATAGTTATGTACAGACTGAATAATTAGATACATAGTTTTTACATTTACCAATTGTTATTTATATAGTGCTGCACCTGTAAATCAATGTTTAGTTTACACATAAATAAATATATTACCTAGAACTATAGTTTAATATTATTAATAAATAATATGAATAACGGGCCTAATATATAGATTTACGGAATGTAAAACCTAATATATAATAAGCTATTATTATTTTTAATTCACACATATTCATTTTTATGTTTCAGTTGAGCAGAGACCCTATGTAATATTATTCCTCTAAAAATATATAAGTTTCTTAGTGGTATATTTACAGACATTGTTTCATTTAGAGGATTTTTATTTAATTGTGTTCATTGAAAAATGAATTTTTAATTATCTCTAATTGTTCTGCCTAATAAGTTTTTATTTCAAAGCAGCTGTTTTATCAAACAATCCAGTACACCATCAAACATGGATTACCAATTATTTTCGATTTTATTATTTCTAAAGGACTTAGAAATTGATGATAAATTTTATGCAGTACAAATTGCATGAACACTAAATTGTTATTATTAATTTCTTCGACCAAATTTTTGGTGTCAAAAATCCAAATTAACTGTTCATTTTAAATATTTCTTATGAAACCAACCAAGCAAACAAGTGTTATAATATAAAATTACCATTGGGTATTGCCAAACAATATGAAAAAATAAAACAATACAAGATATTTTAAAATTACTGGAATCATACAAGTTGTTAATCTGTCCGGTTGAAAATAATTTCTTTTAAATATATCAACAAGCAATATAAAAATCAATCCTAAAGATGCTGGCGTCCGTTACTACGTGGTAATTCATGATAAAATTCACTTACTATGTTTTTTACCACTAATAATTATGTAATATACACGTCGTCCCCCAAAATTTTGAATACTGGATTTTGAATGCATTACTTGGCACTTAGTGACCATGCTCGTGTTTATGCACAGCTGAGTCACATATTTTAACGGATTGACTAACCGGAAATATTCAGTAATTTCTAATTTGTAATAAAATTTAACAAACACAATGGTAACGTAACGAATAACAAATAACTACAATGTTCATCTTATTAAATGTTCGAAAACATCTCCTTGTTGAGTCAAACAATATCGCAGTCGATTACAAAATGCTTGTCTTTTAACGTGGCAGGAGTAATACTTTAAGTGGCTTGAATTTTTAATCTGAGGTCATCCACGTTGTTAGCTCATTGATGCTGATGGGCATACATTGTTTTCTTTATATGGCCTCAAAGAAAAACAAAAACATTTGGGGATAAATTAGGAGATCTTGGTGGCCATTTTATGTCTCCTTTAGTGCTAATAATGCGATGGGGAAATATTTTATTTAAATATTCCCTAGCCGCGATGGATCAATATTCTTTGACTATGGAGGCTTCTACTTCGTTATACATTTTAATCACAAATTAAACACAATAATTACTTTGTTTTGTATAACAGTTATTTATTTAAACGGTGACCAATGGTTTCAATACATTCACGTATCATTTTCAAACCGAACTTTCGGTTTGAAAATGATACGTGAATGTATTGAAACCATTGGTCACCGTTTAAATAAATAACTGTTATACAAAACAAAGTAATTATTGTGTTTAATTTGTGATCAATATTCTGTAAGCCTTATTATAGCTTATGGTTCCCAAGCAGTTCCAAATTTGGCCATTTAGATTCCCCTCAATAAAAAATGGTTCTATAATTGTGTTCCCCAGAATGCCGGCCCAAACGTTAAGTTTTGGGAGTACTGAATTGAATTTATTCTTCGGTGCACTAACGAAGGATTATGACGACCATGTAACGGGAAAATCGATTCGTCACTAAACAGAATATTTCGAAGAAATTCGTAATTAGTGTTTACTCTATCCATCACATCTTCACAAAATTCCATTCGACGACCATGGTCATCGGAGAAAACCTCTTGTGTTGTTTTAACTTGAAAAGTCTTAAAACCATTCCTTTTAAGAGGTCTATGCACTTCTGATTTGCCGGCCATAATTTCTGGATCATCTGCAAGAGCTCTTGTTAATAACGTATCATTTTCTATTATCATTTTATAAACCATAATTTCCCTTATTTTAGCTACTTCACTTTGAAGCCTCCGTTCTTTTGAGCACTTACATGGTGGATTTACGGAACCAGTTTTCTTAAACAAATGACCTCCATAAAACCATTTAATAATTTGTGTTTTTTGTTCACTTGTTAACATTTTGAAGTTATGTAAGTCAAATTGACATGCATATTGCAGTAACAACCATGGCGACCAATAATTATAATCGAGATACAATACAAACAACATTAATGTACTCATATTTAAATTTCAGAGGACAACGTGTATATACATATATTACAAAAACACACGACTTAAGTTTCAACGGTTTAATGTCATTTACAAGTCACTCACTTGATAATGACATTAAACCGTCGAAATTTAAATTATTAATGGAAAAAACATAGTAAATGTTAGTTTAGTATTTAATGTAAAAATTGTTTTAAAGTGCAAAATTTGTAATGAATAATTTTTTCTCCTTCGTTAGTATTTTGTTTTTCGTGCATACTTCTATAACATGAATATACTTCATTTATTGTTAATCTCTTTAGAGCGGATAACACGCGTATTATATATATATGAGCATGCGTCATCCAATGAAGCATGTAACGTGCATTAATTCACTTGTTCTGACTTTGGTAGCTTGAGGGCTCATATTAGTTCTTTAGATTTTGATTGTGTCGCGGTGACTGAAATCAGGCTGAATTCAAGCATGAATAGCTCACAATTCTTTATCGATGGATATAACTTTTTCGTAAGGATGGGGTAGCTGGGAGAGGCGGAGGTGTTTGTATTTTTATACAGACATCCTTCATTTCTGAACTAATACATGTGCCTTTGTATGATCTTGAGCATATATAGGTGTAATTTATCGACCTCCAAATACTAATACTAATAACTTTCTCAACTCATTAGAAACCACTTTTAATTACCTGTTGCCCCCAGCCGACAACATACTGTCATATTTTTGGGAGATTTAAACATTAATATTTTAAATGTAAATAACAGAAACACGATCTTGTTTACAGATTTTTGAAACTCGTATGGATTAACCCAAACCACTAGAGACCCTACGCGCTGCACTGCAACATCGGTGTCTCTCATTGACGTAATTGTCATGCCACAGAATAATCATTGCTTAGAATCAAGAGTCATTAAGATTCATGACATAGCTGACAATGATCTCATCTATTGCAAACTAGAACTTAAAACAAAACCTCAACCCCGTTTAATTAAATTCCGCAAATTGAACAGTATCAACATGTCACATTTTAACTCGTATTTACAACTTCTCCAAATTGACCAACTAATTTATCTAAACAATATTGCCTATTTAAATAATTGTATTCAGTGCATATTTAACATTTACGCTCCTGAAATCACCTCAAGAGTCACTAAGAAACCGGCCCCTAGGCTCACTACTACCATCAAAGAGGTGATGGCATCTAGAGATCGGGTATACTCTACATTTAAAAAAAAGTAGAAAAGAAACAGATTTTAATTTATATAAGCTATGGCGGAATACTGTCAACTCTGCGAATTTAAAGGAAAAGAAAGCGTATTTTGAGAGTATGTCTTTAAATAACTCCGATATGTGGAAATGTCTAAAAAAACAATGGGATTATTAATTTAAAAAACTCGTAACAGCCTAAATGACGTAGAATCAATTAATAAATACCTAACTGACTCGATTAACAGCAGCAGTCAGTCAGCATCGATGAGGTCAATAACATAATCGGAAAAATTCATACTAATGATAGCACTTCAACTATATTGCTAAATGTAACTGATACCATTGTTCAAGAACTTGACAAAAAACGTTCAGTTATTTTAGTCCTGCTAGATTTTACTAAAGCTTTCGACTTAGTAAACCATAAATTGCTGTTAGCTAAACTTAAATATCTAGGATTTGATGAGGTGTCATTAAAATTTTTTGAGTCCTATTTTGATAGTCGTTGTCAATCTGTCAAAATAAATGGAAGGACATCTAAGGCAGGTGTTATTACATCAGGTGTCCCACAAGGGTCAATTTTAGGCCCGTTGTTGTTTACTATTTATACAATGGATATAAACACAACCCTTAATTATTGTTCCATTTTTTGCTATGCGGATGATACTCAACTGATTCTTAGTTTTAACGAAGAGGAAGGCTTTAACGCTGTGGAAAATATTAATAAAGACTTACGCCAAATTTCAAAATATGCCATTAATCCTAATTTAAAACTGAACGCTAAAAAGTCGGTAGCAATACTTTTTTACTTTTTTGTAATAAAAAATCTTCACAATCAATCGTAGATATACTTAAATTAACTTTAAATGACTAAATGATTCCAGTTGTTGAACATGCAAAAAACCTCGGCTTAATAATAGATAATAAATTAAAATTCACAATCCATTTAAATAAACTTTTGCAAGCATCCTACATCAAACTTAAACTTTTATATGCGAATAGACAGCTACTTAACTTCAAAACTAGGAAGAAATTGTGTGAAGTCATAGTATTACCAACATTTCATTACTGTTGGTTTATTTACTACCCATTTTTAAACGCCATTGATAAAAATCGTATTAAATTGGTTCAGAATTCTTGTTGTAGGTTTATTTACGGCTTAAGAAAGTATGACAACGTAAGTCACAAATTACAAGAACTTGGATGGTTAACGGTAAGTGATCAGTGGAAATTTCAATTTCTTGTGTTCATCCAGAGATTGCTTGTCAACCAATCACCAGTATATTTATTAAACAAGTTAATTAGGCGTAAAGAATGCCACTCCGTAAATATTCGAAAGAGTAACTATTTTCATATATCGCAGCACCGTACCACTTTATTTGAAAATTGCTTCAGCTACGTCGCAGTGAACTTATATAACAAATTAAATAGGGCAACAACGTTACTATCGGTATACTCTTTTAAAAAACAGCTACGTGCAAATCTGGCTAGATCTACCTTATCTTGTGTAATTAAATAGTTTTTATTTTATTATTATTTGCAAATTGTTTAGTTTAGCATAGTTGTTTTTTTGTTCTTTTTTGTGAAATTGTTATGTTTTATGGGTTAAGTGGTAGAGTAGCCTTAATGGCTAAACTTCGCCCATTTTTTTTCTGAATAAAGACGTTTATTATTATTATTATTAATGCAACTGGCTGGGATGGAATTATCATATCAATGATTAAAATGTGCTGTCTCTATTTATCCCCTTTTATTACCCATATAATTAACTGCTGTTTAGAACAACTTGTTTTCCCTGACTTATGGAAACTAGCAACTATCATCCCTATTCCGAAAGTTGATATTCCAACTAGTTATAAAGACTTAAGGCCGATCAGCATATTACCTTTACTATCTAAAGTTTTAGAAGTCTTAAAAAAATAAATTGAAGAATATATCACCGCACACAACCTACTGTCAATAACGCAGTCAGGATTCACGGCTCACCAGAGCTGTATGACCGCATTGCTGAATGTAAGTGATGATATAATTTCTGCTTCTGAAAAGGGTCTTGTTACATCATTGGTTTTACTGGACTACAGTAAAGCCCTTGATACCATAAACCATGATATTTTAAAGTCACTACATTGGATTTTCAGAAAAAGCTAAAACTTTAATATCCAGTTTCCTTGATAATCGCCCGCAACAAGTAAAGATTGGCGATAATATATCTGGCATTAGCAATTTAACGGCCGTCGTTTCACAAGAATCAATTCTGGGGCCCCTTCTCTTCTGTATTTACTTATCTTCCTTATCAAAATATCTCAAACATTGCAGTGTCAATTTCTATGCTGATGATACACAATTGCTTTATTCATTTAAACCTAGTGACATTACAGCCGCCGAAAATAACATTAATTCTGACTTAGCACAATTACGATTATAAAAATAAATGCTAATAAATCAACTATAAAAGTCAATGACGTAACTCTACCCTTTGTTGATGAAGCTCGTAACGTGCTTATATGAATTTAAAAATGATATACTCTATTAGGAAATTCCTGACTTTTCAAACCAAAAATTTCTATGTGACACCTTAGTATTGATCCATTTCGGTTTTGCGGACGTGGCCTATGATGCATGCCTGGATTCAGTTACTAAAAACAGAATTCAAAAAGTTCAAAACGCCTGCGTATGTCTTATCTTTGGTATACGTAAATTTGACCGTGTCTCTCAGAAAGTCGCTTCATTAAACTGGTTACAAATGTCTGATCGGCGGTACTTTCACTCCTGTGTCTTTTACGATAAGATTACAAAAATGCAAACCCTTCCGTATCTTTATAATAAAATTGTCTGGCGGACAGATGTACACAACATTAATCTGAGGTTTCGTGGTCTAATCTCTCCGCCAAGTCATAAAACAACCCTAATTGAAAGAAGTTTCACGTTTAATATATACAGGACCTACAATAACCTACCCTCACATCCAAAAGTATTGAATTTGCGTCTTTTTAAGAATTTCTTACGAAAAAGCTTGCTGCAGTAATAAAAATTTACCACTTCCTCTTTTTTGATACTCCATGCCTGAATTGTGTGAGTTTTTAAATTTACCGGGTTTACCAATTTTTGCTATTTTTTTACCAAGTCTACCAAATGTTATTTATAATTAATGTTTCTTAAACAGTACTTGTACACATATATACTTTGTAATCATCTAAGTTAAGTAGGTTAAGTGGAAGAACAGTAGTAGTTATATGTCAACTACCTGAACTTCGCCTACACTAGAATAGATTCTTTCTTTAAATAAATAAAGCCGTAAATAATAATACTCTAAAGGTATTGTTGAATTTAATTAGAGAATCAAAACTATAGCTGGTATTTAAAATATTTATTATTATTTTAAATTATGAATGTTAAGAAACAAAAATTTGTTGAATTCAATAGACGGAAAATTGATTAATGGTTTCTATTTGCACATTCCTTTGTGCACTCGGTGCATAATTGAAGTTTACGATAAGATAAGCATGTATTGTTTGATTAGTAACAGATCGTGTTGAGTCATTTTTATAAATAACTTAATGTGACACATTTTGTACTGAAACTTATTGTTTAATATTGATAATGGAACATAGTAAAGTCGTCACTGTGATTAGAATTTTTGTGCAATTTATTATAATAAAATGTTTTCTAAAAGAACCGTAACAGAATAGTATTATAGGCGTCTGTCATTACTTTTTTAAGATTAATGGAAATAGTTGTCATAATAAAATAGCAAAAATCTTACCTCTACTTATCTTACAGCACAACATAATTTTCACAATTTCGTTGCTAATAATAGTATTACAAATCTAGTAGGGAACAGCTTAATTACTGCCATATCACGATTTCGTAAAATAATTACAACATCAAAGTTTATATACAGGGTGTTAATACTAAGTCGTTACACCCAAAAATGGCAAAACTCGGCAAAACACACAACTTTGTGATTTGGTGCTCCGGATCACAGTTATTTGAATTTACAATTATTTTTTATTGTTTCAAATAACAAAATGGCCAACGATCAAAAATTTCAAAACAAAATATTTTAATAACCACTCCATCGATATTTGAGAGTAAAACATTTATAAAATCCTTATGTTATCTACTACAAAATTTGTCCTAAACATTGTTTATCAATCTATCCAAAAAAGTCTTTATTATAGCCAAGTTAATAATAATAATAATAATAATAATAAAATATATAAGTCCTTTACGTTGTAGATAATTCACTAATAAATAGAAAAACACGAAAATATATTCGTAAAATCTACAACAAATGAGTCTTATTAAGACTACAAGAACAAATCACTTTTGAAACAACTACTTCTCTAGCTAATACTTCAATGTCTGTCGAAGTATTAGCTAGAGAAGTAGTTGTTTCAAAAGTGATTTGTTCTTGTAGTCTTAATAAGACTCATTTGTTGTAGATTTTACAAATATATTTTCGTGTTTTTTCTATTTATTAATAATAATAATATTCAAAGTGTCATTACAATAATGTACAAAATTGTGTCAGTGCCTAATCTAAAACTTATAAGCTTCTTAATTGCTAATTTGATATCTATATTTATCTACATACTTATTTGATTACAATACATATATACATAAACACAGATGAAACAGAGATGTTTTCGTCTACTTCTTATGTTTCAAATAAAAATCATTTATGTTGTATGGTTCTAATTCTAATAAAAAGTTATATACATTTTTGGAAAATATTTTTAGCGAGTTAACACTTTCTTGAGAGATTCCGTTAAAGCATTGAATAATTTTATTCCCATATATACTACCTTCCGTAGTTTTTACCTTGTGGTTAGGATATATAAAATCGGTTGTTCTTATGTTATGTACCCCGCGTTTATTATCTTTTCCTTGTGCGTGTTTCAGGTAAAATATAATACAATCGTATATATAATACACGACTATTTAGTTCTTTGAATTTTCCACGGCATGACTGGTTATAACCTAATTTCATAACGGCCCTGATTGCTTTCTTTTGCAATATGAAGATATTTCTAGATTTGGAGTTACTACCCCAGAATATAAGACCGTATCTCCTTTAGCTAATAAAATTGGAAAAATATACAGTTGTGGCGGCTGATCTAGTTAAATATTTTCCTACTTCCCGAATGCTGTATATTATCCCCGGTAATGATTTTATTAAATCATTAATGTGCGAGTCTCCGACTAGACGATTGTCGATTTTGATACCAAGAAATTTTACCTCGCTTACTACATTATTGTCAAAGTTGGCATTTGATGTATCAGCATATTGTATGTTACTAAAAATCATCATATTAGTTTTATCGTTATTAATTGTTAATTTATTTCTACAGAAGAAGTTATTGACATTTATTAAGAGTTCTAAAGCTTTTGCTTCCGACTACTGTATGGTTTCACCTGATGTGAGAAGGTTAGTATCATCCGTATAAATTATGATTTTTTCGCTACAGTTATTGATAAAATTAATTAAATTATGAAGAGTGTTGGAGCGGTAAGGCTTCCCTGGGGGAGCCCCAGGTTAATATTTGCTTCTTTTGAAAAGGCCGATATTCCATCCTTCGATGTATTTACTTGTTGTTTTCTACCTTCCAGGTAAGAATAGAACCATTTTAATCCTATCCCTCTTATTCCATTTTTCTCTAATTTATGCAGTAAGATTTTGTGGTCCACGCAATCGTACGCTTTATTTATTATTTAACTTAATTGTGGATTTTTCCACAATATATCCATGTTGCGATTTATTTAACCTATTATTAGAATTTAGGAAATTTCTTTTTTTTTAGGATCATGAGATATTCAAATATATTTGAAAATACGGGCATTAAACTAATTATTTTTGTCGCATCTCCTTTCTTCAAGATCGGTTTGATAATTGCCAGTTTTAGTTTATCAGGATATATTTCAAATTCAAAGGAATTATTAATTATGTGTGTGAGTGGTTCAATTATGTAATTTATGCTGTTTTACTAAAATACTGGGAATATTGTCATAGCCGCATGACATTGTATTCTTCAATCGGTTAGTGGCTCTAACTACTTCTTGCGATACTGGAGTATTAAAGATAGACTTTTCATTTTGAGTGATATTGTCAGAGTGTGGATTTGGATTTAATTTATTTGTTAATTCTTTAGTAATATTTGAAAAATATGTATTAAAGTTTTCAGCAATTTCTAATGCTGAACCATTGACTTTTATTGCAGTTTTTTGTTTTGAATTACCCTTAATTTCTTTAATAATTTCCCAAGTAATTTTATTTGGATTATTGGATTTGATGATTCGATTGCTGCGTGTATTAGATCTGTGTTCCATAAGAAGTTTCTTATTGATTGATTGTTGAGGCATTTAAGTGTTGAAAATCCATATTCATTATTTAGGTAACAAAACTGTTTAATTTTCAAATTGGTTTTATTGTAAACACAACATATGTTTCGCCACACTGTGGCTTCTTCATAACATATGTTGTGTTTACAATAAAACCAATTTGAAAATCAAACAGTTTTGTTACCTAAATAAAGAAGTTTCTTATATATTTTATTTGTACTATTGTAAGACTAATTAATCTACATTATGCCGCGATATTACATATAAAATGTCTAGTTTATTGCGAATATGTTTTATTTCTTCAGAATTATACACAATTTTTGTATGTTTTCGTGTATTTATCTTTTTTCAATAAAATGCTTGTTCAATAAATTTTAGTAGATATTTCTGAATAAATTCCACTGAGCATTTACAGAGTTTGAGTTTTGACAATATATTTTGCCAATTTATGTTTTGTAGTTCGGATATAAACTTTTCAATGTTTGTGTTCGAAAATGAGCGCACGCGTCGAGTTGAAGGTGTGTTTTGGAAGCTAGATGAAACTATGACTAATTGGGCAAAATGATCGCTTATATTAGTATTTATTATTTTTGATTTTTTTATTGAAGGGTGGTTCGTGAAAATATAGTCTATGCATGATTGAAAAATTAGTAATTCTAGTGGGTTCTTCAAATATGTAATTAAAGCCATAAGTATTTGCTTTTTCAATTAGCTTATGCTTATTTGGTATTTATATTATATACATATTTGTTTTCGTTGTATGCTAGTAGTAAGATTTGTTCAAATAACTCGAAAAAATCTTGTAAGCATCCATTTGGTGGTCTGTATAAGGTTAATATAATAAAGTTATTGTTGTCATTTTCTATTTCAACAGCAGTACATTCAAATATAAAAGGACGACTTAAACAGTTTAATTTGCTTTTGACTTTATATTTTAGGTTATTGCTCACGTATATTGCGGTTCCTTCGTGCATGTTTACTTCCCTACAAAATGAACTTGCTATTGTATAATTGATGATTTTTTTGAGCTGTTCCTCTGTCTTCCAGTATTCGGTGATACATATTATATTGCACTTGTTTTCAATCACTTCAACATTAAGTTCATTTATAAAATTTTCAATGGATTGGATATTTTGATGAAATATGGTTATATCTTTCCTATTTTCTATGATTGGCTGTCTTCTTTCCGCCAATCCTCCATAAAAAAACGATCTTTTCAGACCACAAATTTGGATCTTTGATATCCTCTTCTTTGTTCTCTGGTACAGATACAGAAAGAAGAGTATTCCGTGGGATTCCTTGAGTTCATTTTTTCACACTTCACCACTGTAAAATTCTTATTTTTTAGGTAATTTTCTAGTTTTTCCACTGTCATATCCAGATGGAGTCGAAACACATGATACTGTCCCATTTTCTGGACTCCTTTAATGTCAAGAGCCGAGTCGTTAGTTCCTTGAATAGGTTTTCTTTTAAGAGGTTTTCTTCTTTGTGTTTGCTATTCTCCGTTTCCGGAGCTGTTAGTATTTTTACCTCGAGCGTAGGTTGTGTTTCTATGTTTTCATTTTTTTGTGTATTCACTTTTTTCGCATTTGAATATTTCTTTTGGTGTGTGTTGTTTTTACTCTTTGTTTCTTTTGGTGCTTATTGCACCAGGTTTGGTTTCGCATTTTCTTGCACATTTGCCTTTGCTGTGTCCTTGCATGTGCACATGCTCAATTTTTGCACTTCACTCTTCAAAGCACTTATTTCTTGCACAAGTTTTTCCGTTTGTTTTTTCATAATATCACTGATAATTTTTGAAAATTCCGTACTTTTTAGAAATCCCATAATCGCATCTTCTCTTTTTAAGCGTAAGTCGGGTGCCATTGTTAGCTGGGTTTTTCCAGATTTTATCGTTCGCAGGGCTCGCTCGAACACGTCTTGTATCTACGAGGTCTGAACACTAACAGCTAAATTAGTTTTTCAATTGTCATCGCCGACTCAGATTTTTCGAGGATTTTTGGATTTTTGTTCGTTACGATTGAAATCAAAGACTTACACTTTTGCTTTTAACTCAAAAACGGCCACTGTTATCAAAATTTTTAAAGAGTGATAAAAGTTTTTAAAATACATTTTCTATTAAAATGTGGAAATATAAATGTAGATTTACGAACAAACAAAAAAGTTCTGAGAATACAAATTTTAGGAATACCCTGTATAGTATGGTTCCGTCGGTCCAATCGAATTGACAAATTGCCTAAGTAATTTACTTGATTTTAGTTTAGGCTGTACCAAATTACAGCACCTTACCACGAGCGGTATTGAAAATATTTAGAAAAATGTGTTAAAATTTCTTAACTTTGATGGCCTGTATCTTGGTCATTTAAAGACTTTTATAATTATTTTTTTTACGAATCATCATTTTCACTCTAGTATATGTAGTTAATTTTATTCTCCGAATCACAAAAATTCCCTGCTGTTGTCTATCATTACAGGACTTCAGTGTGACCGCGTGGATAAGAATGATGCACCCAAATTAACTGGGAACTTAACTTTTATTCAGAATAACAATTTAACACGTTTCGCTCTTACACGAGGATTCGCCATACTTATGCGTTTTTGGGGCATGCGCTTTAACTCATATTCGCATTAAATGCTAAACGCAAATACATTGCATACCTCCCCACTTAATTTGAAAACTTAAAAATACACTAAAGGATAACAAAAAGTAACACATTAATACTTTAATCGGTTAGGTTGTTTCCGTATACGCTGAGGACGCATGGGCGCATCAGATTCACTTTCCGTGGTTGGTGTCGTATACACTAATTTTTCGTTTTCTTCATTTTCCGATGGATTTTCACTTATCACCACTTCCTGTTTAATTTCACTTTCACTTTTATCAAGTTCTTGATCAGTAACCAACACGTTTTTATTTTTATCATCATTATTGTTTTTAATTAATGTTATGCTGTTAACGGTGGAGGCTTCTACTTCGTTATACATAATTCTTCAAAAATAAAAAACTTTTTAACTTTGTTTGTATAACACGGACTTTATTTAGTGACTATAGTTTCGACAATTTTAGCTTGTCATTATCAAACTAGAAGTAATTAAACTAACAATTTACAGGTATATATATGCTTAAAAATTAAGGTTTTACAACAGCGTTAAAAAGGGGGGTATATATCAGGTCAACCTGGTCGTTAATTACGGGGGTTTCCGGATTAGCGCGCGCTTTGTAAATTTCTAGAGACTCCAGGAGGTCCATCTTACGGCCTTTTTCGGCAAAATGTATAATTGACAGTACATCCTTACCAAAAGTATGATTGTTTTCAATCATATGTCTGGCAAAAGATGACTTATCAATTAAATTAAGCCGAAAAGAACGAAGATGTTCCTTTAGTCTTGTATTGAAATTACGACCAGATTGCCCTATATATATTCCCTTACAATTTTCACAAGTAAGTTTGTATATCCCTGATCTGTGAGTATTCTCTATTGATGTTTTCGGATTAAAAATTATGTTGCGTATTTTCTTAAAAGGTTTTAGAGCTACTATTACATTATGTTTTGACAAAATATGTTTAATTTTTAATGAAATGTCACCAAAGAAGGTAAGGGGCTTATAAATTAAATGTTTTTGTGGTACCTGGCCTGCATATATGTATTTACGAAGGTTTTTCATTTTGTATTTATTAATTAATTTATCAATGATTGATGAAGAATACCCATTTGAAGAAGCTATTGTTTTTATGATGTTAATTTCTGAATTAAAAGCTTGTTTTGACAGTGGAATATTAAAGGCTCGAAAAATCATAGAATTAAACGCAGACAATTTATGTTTTAGTGGATGGTTAGAACTGTTAGGGATGACTCGATCAGTATACGTAGGTTTACGGTAAATTTCAAATGTTAATGATTGATTAGTTTTTGTTATTGAAAGGTCTAGAAATTTAATATTATTGTTAATTTCGGATTCGACTGTGAATGTTATATTTGGGTGGAGGTTATTAATAAATTCTAAAAATTGTTTTAGTTGTCTATCTGTTCCTACAAATGAGGCTAATATATCATCGACGTATCTAAACCACATTTTGATATGTTTTTTACCTAATGGAGAATCTAATATAATATTTGTTAAATTGCACATGAAAATTTCGGCTAGCAATGGGCTCACCCCTTAGTCCCCTATTAGCAGAAATCTTTATGGAACACTTAACTAATATTATCCTCAATTCCCCGTTAGGTAAAAAACACATAAGGTGGTGGTATAGATATGTAGATGATATATTAGCATGCTTCGTAGGTACTGATAGACAAATTTCCAATTTCCTTAATTTTCTCAACTCTCTGCATCCATCAATTAACTTTACTGTAGAAACAGAAACTAACAACACCATTAATTTTTTAGATCTATCCATCTCTAAACTTAATAATACTCTTAAATTCGAC
>CAXAKX010000747.1:0-37670 GCA_963969525.1 Ontholestes murinus
ATTGATAGCGCCATCTATTGGCAAGTAATTGAGGCAGTTTGAATAACATACATCAACTATTTAATCATTCTGCGAGAAGTATACCTCAACAAAAAAATTAAGATTTTGCGCAATTGAAATCTATCAATTTAAAATCATACTTGTTTTTTTATTCTTTATTTATTCTTTATACGTTTTTCTTAAAAAATACATTTTAACGTGGTTATTAGCCCCATCTCTCGGTCAATTATGAGTAAATTCTAAGTTATATACCTAAACTATCATTTAAAAAAATTAAATTAAATTATGTTTAATATTATCGTTTAAAAATTTATTATTGTCACGATAAGTGACGGCAATTCTTAGCGCCATCTATCGGTCAGTAGTGATTCTAACAAGAAACAAATATAAGAAATGATTTTGCATTTTAAGTCGATTGTACATTTTTTATGTTTACGCTCCTATGCAAAAAAAGATATTTAAAAACTTCAACAAAAAATGATTATTCTGATAATCATTAATAAAACTAATTGGCGCCATCTATTGAGTAATGATGTTAGTGTTATAAATGTTATAAATGTAAATTGTATGAGTGGTTGCATAGCGTGAATTTAGATTGGAGGAGGCGCGAGCGGAGAGCGGGAATGAGAGGTTGGACAGGTTGGCGGAGAGGAAGGAGGAACGAAGAAGCGTGGGGAGCGGACGTGTGCGAGCGAGGAGAGACGGAAGCGAGGTGAGGGAAGAGAAGTTATCGAAGTGATCGAGGGAGTTTAGCGAGTTGAGCGGGAGTGTGAGCGAGTAGTGTGAGTACGGTGTATTGTTATTCTTAAATAAAGACGAGGCGAGTTGTTGTTAACGATTACTCTGGTGATATTCTTCTGACCCGCGACGTCCTGAGAAAACGTAATTATAACATCAGAAGTGGGATATCCCGAAGACAATCATAGAGTTAATCGCGAGTGCGTGTAAGGTGTGGCGTGGCGAGGCGAGAAAACTTTGAGGTTGGGTCAGTAAAGTTTAGGCGCGGTCGGCGTGGCGCGGCGCGAAAGCGCGAAAGACAACCTAACATTTTTCGGCGCGGTGAGTGCGGGAAGGTCGACAATGGAGTCAACAGATGGCGCAGCGGGCGGTGCGGCAGCACCAACAGCTGATCCTGGAATGCGGGAGATAATGGCGATGATGCTGCAGGAAAATGCGCGGCGTGATGCGTTGATGCAGACGATGTTCAACCAATTAGCGAATAATACAACAACTGTAAGTGTAGGAGTGATGCCGGAGGTTTTGAGCGGCATCCCAGCGTTTGGTGGATATCGGGAAGACGGACGAAGGTGGCTGCAACAGCTGAACAGCGTACAGGCGCTACACCATCTCACAGATGAATACATCTTCGAAACGGCGCGAAACAAATTAGTGCGAGGTGCGCGTGAGTGGTATGAGGGCGTTCGTACGGCGGTAACGACGTGGGCGCAATTTAAAAACGCGTTCGAACAGACATTTTTCGTGCGGGAGAGCCAAGTGGACAATTTGAACAAAATGATGCAGCGGGTGCAACTCAGGGATGAAGCCGTAGATCAGTATTTGTTCGCGAAAGTGGCGTTGTGTCGTAAATTAGATTTGGCGTTCGCGGAAGTAAAAGAACAAGTTCTGGCGGGTTTGTGGTCACGCGACTGCTACAATGTTATGTTGGCGAAGGTTCATGCATCGGCAGACGAACTATTGCATGATTTGGTTGAATTTGAGCGGCTAGAAGGTACGCGTCGTGCGGTTGTAAGTAAAAGTCGAGAGGCGCGTCCGAGCGCGAAACCGTCGGAGCCGACGCGCTCCAACGTGACAGCTTCAGCGGGGCCTGCGAGACCATCGGCAACACCAACTGCTCGAAACTCCAGCGAGGGAAGGAAGTGCTTCCAGTGCGGCGAGGTGGGACATTTGGCGTCGAGGTGCGCGCGACTTAAGTGCTTTGTTTGCAAGCAAGAGGGCCACAAAAGCAACGCATGCCCGAAGGTAAAGTGCTTTAAATGCCAGGGTGTTGGTCACATGTCTGGCGCGTGTCCGCTTAAGCAAGAGGTGCTTTTTGTGAGGAAGGTTCAGAGGAAAAAGAGTTTCCGAAAACTGGCGATCATCAATGGCGAGCACGAAGTCGAGGGAGTGTTTGACACAGGCGCGGCGGAGTGCATCTTAAAAGAGAGCGAGGCGAAGCGAATGAATTTGGCGATGGACGAAACGCGATGTGAGTCTTTTAACGGGTTCGGAGCGCCGCACCGTGTAAGCTCACTCGGGGTGGTCACCGTGGATTTAAAAGTGGGCACAGCGATGGTGAGGGAGTTGGAGATTCACGTTGTTCCGAACGATGTGATGGGTCCTAACATGTTGATTGGCGAGACCTTTTTATTAAATCACCATGTCAAGTGGCGGATTGAGAGTGGCGAGGTGAGTGTTGAAGCGGTGGAAGATCCGTTTGAGGATCAGACCGAGGAGTTTGCAGAGATTTTGACAATTGAAAGGGCGAAGCCATTGCCCGAGGGGGAGATGATCATTGGGCCGGAATTGAGGCCGGAAGAGCGAGAAATTTTGATTAATGTGTTGCAGGAGAACCGCGATTGCTTTTCGCAGTCACTTGCCGAGATGGGATGCACACATTTAATGCAGGTGGATATCCGCGACAATGGAATCCCCGTGAGGCGAAGGCCCTATAAGGTTAGTGCGGATGACAGGGCGACAATCAAGCAGATTGTAGAGGAGTGGAAGGAAGCGGGGCTAGTAAGGGAAACACAGTCACCTTATGCGAGTCCAGTGCTCTTGGTGCCAAAGGCGAACGGCGAGAAGAGATTGGTGATCGACTTTCGTTTCCTAAACAACCAAACAGAGCGGGTGAACTATCCGATCCCTCAGATCGAGGAACAGTTTTTGACGCTAGCGGGTAACAAGTTATTCACGACTTTGGATTTGGCAAATGGATATCTGCAAATTCCATTGACTGAGGCGGCGAAGCAGAAGACAGCGTTTATCACCCCCGACACGACAGGCGAGTTCGAGCGATTGTGTTTTGGGCTAACAAATGCGCCCTACGAGTTCTGTCGGATGATGAATGAGGTATTCGGTGAGTTGAACGGGCGCGAGATAGTATACTATCTAGATGACATTTTGATTCCGGCGGCGAATTTCGAAATGTTTGTTGAGCGGTTGAAGAAAGTATTGGTGCGGGTGAGGAGTGCGGGTTTAACATTGAAACTAACGAAATGCCGATTTGCGATGCCGAGCGTCGAATTTTTGGGCTTCAGCGTGGGCGAGAAGGGCATTCAACCGGGAGTGCCAA
The DNA here is from genome assembly GCA_963969525.1 of Ontholestes murinus. Classification (NCBI taxonomy): domain Eukaryota; kingdom Metazoa; phylum Arthropoda; class Insecta; order Coleoptera; family Staphylinidae; genus Ontholestes; species Ontholestes murinus. Next base: position 3,293 of record CAXAKX010000747.1, read on the forward strand.
AAACGCGGGCGATCGAGGAGTTTCCACCACCTAGGAATGAGCACGAGGTGCGCAGATTTCTTGGGCTGACGGGATACTTCCGTAAGTTTATTCCGAACTATGCGCGGAAAGTGCGGGCGATTAGCGACTTAACGCGTAAGGACAAGGCCTTTGTGTGGGGCGAGTGTGAGAACAGTTTGTTTGAGGACTTGAAGCGCGAATTAGTTGGGCGACCAGTATTACGTGCGTTCGACGAGCGAGCGCAAACCGAGCTACATACTGACGCGAGCGCGGAAGGATTAGCGGGTATGCTATTACAGCGCGATAATGAAGGCGAGTTGCGTTTGGTGCATTGCGTGTCTAAAAAGACAACTGACGCCGAGAGAAATTACCACTCGAGCCGACTCGAGTTACTCGCGGTGGTCTGGTGCGTTGAGAGACTACGAACGTATTTGTTGGGCGTAGAGTTTATTATAGTGACGGACTGTCAGGCGTTGATCTATCTCAACGAGAAGAAGGCGTTGAAACCACAGATCGCGCGGTGGTATAGTCTTCTCATGGAGTATCGTTTCACGATTCGACATCGTGCGGGCGTGCGAATGGCGCATGTGGACGCTCTTAGTCGGGCACCCGTGGAAAACGCGAGAGATACTATAGACGAGTGCGCGCAAAGACTTGATGTGTTTCAGGTAGTTCGTGTGGAGGAAGTGGACTTAATCCAGCGCGATGATCCACGACTGCGAGAGCTAGTGGAGCTTCTTCAGCGACCCCAAGAAGAGCTCACGAGAGGCGAGAAGAATCGAGTTGTCAACTATCAACTCGATGAGGGGCGACTGGTGAGACAGGTGACGGTGAACGGCGAGCAGCGCGTGCTCTACGTCATTCCGTCATCAATGAGGAAGTCAGTGGTGGTCCAGTACCACAACTGTATGGGACATTTTGCGGAAGAGAGGACGGTGGCCAAGATTCTGCGGAACTTCTGGTTTCCGTCGATGAGGGCGTATGTGAGGCGACACATCCGAGGGTGTATGGAGTGTTTGTGGGGAAAGACCCCGGGCGGAAGGCGTGCGGGATTATTAAATCCAATTCCCCCTACCCTTAGACCCTTCCAGCGTGTCCATATCGATCATTTGGGTCCTTTTCCCCGGAGTATGCGTGGAAATTCGTATTTGTTGATTATAACGGATTCTTTTTCCAAATACTCAAGGTTGTATGCGGTGCGAGGAACAACGGCGAGGGAGTCGGTGCAGATTCTGCAGGACTATTTCCATGAGTATGGTAACCCTGACATGGTGGTGAGCGATAGAGGGACGGCGTTCACGGCAGTGGAGTTCGAGGAGTTCTGCCAGCGAGAGGGCGTACACCACACACTCATCGCAACCCATCGCGCACAGGGAAACGGTCAGGTCGAGCGAGTAAACCGGACTGTGGTCCCGGTAATTTTGGCGTCCCTTGAGCAGGAGACCGAATGGGACAGGCGAATTCGCGAGGTGGAGCGAGACATAAACCGTAGCGAGAACAAGACAACGGGGCGAACACCTTTCGAGGTACTGTTTGGATTCCATCCAACGGCGTCGGACAACCGACTAATGAGGGTGACGAAGAGGGACCGTCCAAGGCGAGACCCCAGCGAGATTCACGACGAGGTGCGGCGGTCAATCGAGGCGAGTCAGGCGAAGACGAAGGCGTACTACGACAAGACGCGATTTCGAGGCGTTGTCTACGAGGTGGGCAACATCGTGGTGCTGAAGAAACCACCTGTGGCGACTGGGAAATCCACGAAACTCCAACCAGCGTACAGAGGGCCGCTAGTCATCGTCGAGGTGCTTCCAGCGGACACCTACAGAGTGCGAACGCTAAATGAAGCAGAGGGCGGGCGGATCTACGAGACAACGGCGCACGTCTCGCAGATAAAACTGTACAAGAACGCGACAGAGAATGATCCAGTGGAGGGCGAGACGTTCGAGGACGAGTTTGACGTGGAGGAGGTGCTGACAGATAGCGATGCGACCGATGATGAGAAGTTAGATGGAGAGGACGAGGATGTGCAAGGGCGGGAGGAGAGCGACGCGGAATTCGAGCCAGAGGCGGAGAATTCGTCGAGCGGCGACGAGTTGGAAGGCGTTCCTGATGCCAGCAGACCCGAGCGTAGGCGACAGAAACCGGGCTGGATGAAAGATTTCGTCTAACCGCGAGGACGCGGTTTAATTCAGGATGGACGAGTGTTATAAATGTTATAAATGTAAATTGTATGAGTGGTTGCATAGCGTGAATTTAGATTTGAAGAGGCGCGAGCGGAGAGCGCGAATGAGAGGTTGGACAGGTTGGCGGGGAGGCAGGAGGAAGGAGGAAGCGTGGTGAGCGGACGTGTGCGAGCGAGGAGAGACTGAAGCGAGGTGAGCGAAGAGAAGTTATGGAAGTTATTGAGGGAGTTTAGCGAGTTGAGCGGGAGTGTGAGCGAGTAGTGTGAGTACGGTGTATTGTTATTCTTAAATAAAGACGAGGCGAGTTGTTGTTAACGATTACTCTGGTGATATTCTTCTGACCCGCGACGTCCTGACAAAACATAATTATAACATGAGATTGTAAATACATTAATTCTTAATAGAATTTGTAAATTTCAAGCCAATTCCTAAAGTGGTTAATTTTTTACAATTTTTCAAAGCACCAAACTCAATCGAATTTTGTTAAAGTTGCGTTTGCAGGGTTGCCATATTGTTTCTAGCCATGATACGGCAATTGTTTTATAATGATATTGTAAATACGTTAATTCCTAATAGATTTTGCAAATTTCAAGCCAATTCTTCAAGTGGTTAATTTTTTACAATTTTTCAAAGCACCAAACGCAATTGAATTTTGTTAAAGTTACGTTTGCAGCGTTGCCATTTTGTTTCTAGCCATGATACGGCAATTGTTTTATAATGATATTGTAAATATGTTAATTCCTAAAAGATTTTCTAAATTTCAAGCCAATTCCTCAAGTGATTAATTTTTTACAATTTTTCAAAGCACCAAACGCAATCGAATTTTGTTAAAGTTACGTTTGCAGCGTTGCCATTTTATTTCTAGTCATGATACAGCAATTATTTTATGATGATATTGTAAATACGTTAATTCTTAATAGATTTTGTAAATTTCAAGTCAATTCCACGAGTGGTTAATTTTTTACAATTTTTCAAAACACCAAGCGCAATTGAATTTCTTCAAATTTACGTTTGCAGCGTTACCATTTTGTTTCTAGCTGTGATACGGCAATTGTTTTATAAGATTATTGTAAATACGTTAATTCTTAATAGATTTTGTAATTTTTACGTCAATTAGAGGAAATATTTAATGGTTTTTAACTATTTTCCATTAAAAACTTTTTCACTTTCGATAATTAAAAGTTAATAATAAATGTAAATAAAATCGGGTAAACGCCATCACTTTCTAGTAAACAAAGTTGCTGAAACAAAAGAGCGACGCCGCTTTAATTAATAAATTGCGCGTTGAAAGTGAAAAGGCCGAGATTGCTTTGAAATTAATTGAAAATTGTTTGTTTACGTGTATAATAAATTATAAATACATATTTTATAACGTTAAATTTTCAAGAAAATATTAGAGTTAGTAGAAATGAGAAGAAAATTAATTTATTATTTCATTCAGTAAATTTAATTATACGAAAATTGAATAATTATGAATAAATAAAAGAATAATAAACGTGGTGATTAATTAAAAATGTGGAAATCTAAGTTGCGTTGGTTAATAATAAAAAAATCAAAACAAGAAACAAAAGCGTGTAGTTTTTGTTTTTAACAAATACTTTAGATAATTTGTTTGTATGTGTTTAAATTCTAATAATTCCAGTAATTTGGTTTATTTACTTAGAGAATTAGAGAAAACGGCATACATAAATATCATTAATCACTTTATTGTAATGCTAAATAAATAATTGAAGGATGGTGTTGTGATATAGGCAACCTAATAAACATAAAAATAGCGGTGTTCATAGGGAATTCTCGTTGACATTGGCAACGTCGCTTTTTGGTGGGGACAGGCGAGCAGTACACACAAAAGATGGCCGTGATCGCTGTCAACTGTCATGTTGACGGTGGATCGTTTGAAAATACCGTCGTGCGAGAATTGATCAATGTCCGAAACTAATAGTAGTGCCGTGCCGTGAAACCGAACCAAGTGCACCGAATATGATTTCGTCCATCATATCGAGGCTCGTCATGTAAGTAAAAAAAAAAACAATAGCTTTTAGTTACAACCCTTACGATGCCGCAGGAAGGGCACCTAATAAATGAATAGCGTTATGCCTTAAAACAAATGAGTAGTATAATTTTAATTTAAACAATTGCTTAGCTCGTAATTGTTTTTTTTTGATAATAATTAATCTTTTGTTTTTTTTACGTGTATGATTAGCGTGGACAAGTGGTTGTATTTTTTTTTTGTGTGTGTGACCCCCACGACGAGTTCTAAAAATATGAGCAAATGGGCAATGGTTGATTATTTTTAGTGGCACTAGTAGGTGCCATCTTTTTTTACAACGTACTAAAATAAAGAAAATAAAAAAAGTAGACATCTCGGTGTAAGGCGACGCGACGCTCGTTTGTTTTTCCTCTCGCTCGCCGCAATAAAACATGTCTTCGCGTGCTAAGTACGAGATCAAGGTGACGTTCGTGTGGAACGGTCAGACTTTGGTGATATACATCTGATTAAAACGGTAATGTTTGCGAATATTTATGTGTGTGTGTGTGTGTGCGAACACGTGTTTCCCGCGCGCAGCACCATAAATGGGTCAGATGCAGTCAGTCGGGTAAATATTTGCACATCATCATCATCCCGTGATGCTGAGGGGATGATCGACCCGTTCTACTAGTAATTCTAATAGGTACGTCTTCGTTACGTACTTATGAACAAAATCAATAATTAAATAACAATTTCTCTTAAATGCCTTAGAGAATAACGAAATTGAAATTGATGTATTTTATTATTAATAATTCTCAAAATGGGGTTCAATAATCTTAATATAAATTGGTTTCGTAGATTAAAATTAATTACTATTTGTTTAATCAATAAAATTAACCACAGGTGTTCCTCAAGGATATAATACTTTTCACTTTATTTGCTAATGATTTTTTTCAAGGAAAAATTTCCTTCAAGGATTCTGGAATATTGCAAAAAAGGAATTGTTTTTAGATTTTGTTTAAATTCTCTACCAATTCAAGAATTTTAGCATTTTCTAGCTATTCATAAAAAAAAATCCAATATTTCTCGCTTTCTCCAACTATTTGTTCTACAGAAATCTCTCTTCCAATTTGGGAAAATTTCTTTCAGGTTTACTAGAAATTCGTTTTCTAAATCTTCCAATTTGCAGTTTTTGTATTTCATTTGTTTTTTCTACAGAATTTTTCATTTATTTTTAGAGAATTTTAAAGTTTCTCTTTCAAGGAAAATTTTTCTACAATTTTCCAAAAATATACTTTTAGAATTTTTCAATTTTGTAATAAAGTTTTCTTTCAGGCCATGATTTTTCTTCACAGTTTCTAGATTTTTTTTTAAACACTGTTTCTACAATTTAAAAATTTTCTACTAAGTGAAAAGTTTCAGATTTTACCAAAACTCTCAAAAAAAATATCACCAATTTATTGTTTTTTGTTAGCTTTTTTTCTTACAGAATTCTTCCTTTCAATTTGCGAAATCTTATTAGTAGTTTCTAGAAATTCTTCTAGTTTTTTTTTTATTCCAGTTTTTTCTTTCTTTTTCAAAGATATTTAAATCAAGATATCTTTTAGGTTGTGGATTTTTAGCTATTCAAATTTTTAAAATTTTCTAACAATTTAAAAGGTTTAGAATTATTCGGCAATTTCTCAATACATTTTTCTCTTCTGTTTTGTTTTAGCAGAATTTTCTAGCTTTTCTCCCTTCGCAAAAAAATCATTGAACATTTTTACAAGAGCTTTAATTTCATTTATGTAGTCATTCTTAAATTTTCACATTTTTTCAATAATTTTTTTCCTTTTTTACTTCTTCAGAAATCTCTTTTAATAGATTAATAAAAAATATCTTTAAGGGTTTTAATATTTTCTAATAATTCTTAGAATTTTCAGCATTATTTCTTTCACGTTATTTTCAATTTAATTTGCGATATTTTTCTTTAAAATTTTTAAAACTTTCCAGCAATTTATCTTTCAGATTTTTTTAAATTTCCTAGAAATTCTTCAAACATTTTATTTATATTTTAAAAATGGTGTTTCGTTCGAGGATTTTTAATAATTTACTGTAATTTTTCTTTAAGGAAAAGTCCTTTAAGGATTTAATAATTTTCCAAAAAATGCGTTTGTATTTTTTTAAATTCTCTGCCAATTCAAGAATTTTAACATTTCCAGTAATTTCTGTTTAAAAATTTTCCAATTTATTTTGCTTTTTATTAGAGGAAATTCCCAGCTGTTTTCTTCGTTTCCAAATTGCGAAAATTTCCTCTAAAGTTCAGAATTCTAAACCTAAAAGAGATTTTCATTAAAGAATCTCTCAAATAGACTATAATATTAAAAAAAAAAAAGTAGAGATACGAATTTTCTAATTTTTCTTTTTTAATATTTTAAGTTTTTAGAATTTTTTATTAAGTTTCTAGATTAAGAATTTAAATTAAGATTTCTTCAATTTTCTTCCAATTTGTGATATTTTTTTCAATAGTTCCAATATTTTAATTTATAATTTTAATTTTGCAATAAATTTCTTTTTCAGATCGCAATTTTTCTTCACAATTTCTATTTCTTTTTAAACTTTGCTTTTACAATTTTCTACTAATTCGAGAGTTTTCAAAATTTTCTCAAAGGAATCCTCGAATGATCAATTTGTTTAAAGCTTTTTTCTCTTAGAGAATCTTTTTTCCGATTTTAGTATTTTATAGAAATTTTTTAGAGATTTTTCAATAAAATTCTCTTCCAGATGGATTTTTTTTAGTTTTCTGTCAATTCAAAAGCTTTAGAATCGTTTAGCAATATCTCAATATATTTTGTTCTTTCTTGTTTTGATTTATCGGAATTTTCTAGGAATAATTTTTCGTTGGTGCATTCAATTATTTTAACTAACCGAAATTTTACCTTATAAAGTTCTAGCGTACTCGTGACCTACCCCCAATAACCAATGTTTTATGAAGTTAATGAAAACAATCAAATGAATTATTTCGTATGCAACGATTTTATTATAAACCCTTGAGTATGTGACATAACAAATCTAATTGAAGTCTTCTGTTCAGAGGAAAATAAGCCAATCTTGGCAAGATAATGGTGGAAGAACCTCCACTAAAGAGATCTTATGTGGCAGCAGTGTCATTGAAGCAGCAGTAGGCAAGAGTGGAAGATCATATTTTTATGAACTCAAGCCGTTCCATGTGCAATCAAAATTTTTGCAAAAGAGTATTGTTATGTATGTATTTCGGATTTTATTATGTAAGTACAATGGATAAATAAATACTATCTACTATCTATCTACTATCTATGTTTTACTGATTGGAGGGTGCAATTAAGATTTCTTCAATTTTCTTCCAATTTGTAACAGCTCCAATAGTTTTCAATAATTTCTTTGAGGAAGTTTTAGATTTTGCAACAAATTTATCTTTCAGGCTGCGATTTTTCTTATCAGTATTTATATTTATTTTTACAATTGTTAAATTTTCTACTAATTCGACAGTTTTTAAAATTTTCTGAACAGAATCCTCAATTTGTTGATTTTTTAAGCTTTTTTTTTTCTCTTTGAGAATCTTTCTTCCGATTTGCAACAAAATTTTAGTATTTTCTAGAAATTTTTTTAAATTAATTTCAGTTTTTCTTCTCCTTTTAGAGATTTTTCAATAAAATTATCTCTCAGAATCATGCACATATTTTATTTTACTTTCTTGGGTTTTAGCGGAATTTTCTATTTTTTTTTTTGCTGGATTTTCATTTCAGTTTTTTTCTTCATAATTTGTTCTTTCATTATTCGAGGATTTTAAATGGATTTCTCTTACAAGGAAATGTTTGCAAAATATTTTCTTCTTCAGGAATCACTCTTCCAATTTGCGAAAATGTCTTTCAAGGCTACTAGTAATTAGCATCTCTAGCTTATTTAAATTATTACAATCTATTTTAGAGATTTTCTAATGACATTCTTTTTAAAATTTAAGATTTTTTGAATTTTCCAGCATTTCCTTAAAAGAAAAATTTCTACTATTTTTTGCTTTATATAAGCCGATTTTTTCAGCAAATTTTTTCCTCCAGGAATCTCTTTTCTAATTTTCAAATAATTGTCAAAATTTTCTTTAATAATTTTTAATTATTCTGTTATTAGTTCTTTTTTGGCATTTTTCGAGAGAGGGAAAACATCTTTATTATTAGAAGTAAATATTTTTACATTTTTTTTGTGAAGTGTAGTGTACAGACTTATAAATTTAAAACAATGCGTTTAGATTTTTGATTTTTTTCATTTCCAAACAAATGTAGTTTGTGTGTGTAATTTAGATTTATTTATAAATAATTTTATTACTTTTCGTTCGATTTTAAGGAACATTGATTGAGGATTTTAATTTTTGTTAATTTGTTTTCTTGCAATTTAAATTTAATTTAATTTGTATGTTAGTTTTTGTTTCCAATTGTGTATTATTGGGATTACGCGTTTAATAATAAATAAATTAAAAAATAAATATTTCTTGCTTTTTTTTATTTATTTATTGATTTTTTACGCAACAGCCAAAAGGCCAATTACAGAGTAAAATTAAATTAAACTTAAATTCATATTTATTTCTTCTAATTCGAGACTTAAAATTTTCTAAAAATTCTTGAAAAAATTTCCACTCCTTACTCCTGCTTTTTATTAGTTTTGTTTTCTTAGAGAATCTTTCTTTCATTTTGCAAAAAAATTCAGTATTTTCTAGAAATTCTTCCAGTTTTTTCTTCCTCTTTTAGAGATTTTTTCAATAAAAATTTTTTTCAGGTTCTTATTTTTTTTAGCAATTTGGTTTTTTAATGTTTTCTAACAATTCAAAAGCTTTGGAATTATTCGGCAATTCCTCAAAATATATTTTCCCTATCTTGCTTTGTTTTAGCGGAATTTTTAGAATTCTCTAGTTCTTCATAAATCCTATTTATATTCACGGAATTTACCAACTATTTTTCTTCTTTCTATTATAACATGTAATTTTAATATAAATTTTGTTCTTTTTTGTACACTACTTTACGATTTGTTCTGTAACTGGACATTAGTCTATTGGGCAATAAATTATTATTATTATTATTCTTTAATTTTTCTCAATAAATTACATTAAATTTAGATTTAAAAAAAAACGCGTTTAGATTTTTTAAATACTCTACGAATTCAAGAATTTTAGCATTTTTATGTGATAATTTTTCAACTTGTGAAAATTTCCTTTAAATTTCCAAATTCTAAATTTAAAAGAGATTTTCATTAAAGAATAGACTAATATTAAAAAAAAATAGAGGCGAATTTTCTTTTTTTTTTTAAATATTACAGTCTATTTTAGAGTTTCTATAATGAAATATTCTCCCAAGTTTAGATTTTTAAAAGTGTAGATTTTTCTATAATTAACTTTCTAACAATTTAGAAGTTTTTGAATTTTCTATCATTTCCTCGAAAGAATTCCACTTTATGCAAACCAATTTTTTTTCAGAAATTTTTCTTCTCCAGAAATCTCTCTTCTAATTTGTGAAAATTTTCTTTAATAATTAAATAATAATATCAATATTTAATAATTCTATTTTTACTTTATATTTAATTAATTCCTCACTTTTCCCGTGATGAAATATTTTTGAACTATCTTGATTAGAAATTAAAAAAACGGTTTTTATTTCATAGAAAATTTTTATTATTTTTTTATAATTTTTTTAAATAAATTAATAAAAAATTTGTGTGTTTTTAATTTCTAATCAAGACTTTGTTACTTTTTTTTTTTGGAAATTTTCAATTTTATGCTGCAATTTTTCGCCACAATTTCTAAAACTTTAAAAAAATTCTTTCACAATTTAAATTTTCTGCTATTAAGAGTTTTACTTTTTTAATCTTAGAATATTATTTTTCTTCAAATTGCAAACAAATTTAGAGTATTTTCTAGAAATTCTTCCAGTTTTTTGTTATTTCAGATGTTTGATAGTTTCAATTGTTTTCAGGAATTAAACTTTTCGTTTGTGTTTATCTATTTATCGATTGTTTTATAATATTTAACAATAATTTCTAGAGAATTTTAGCATTTCTAACATTTTCCTTAAATAATGTTTAATTTATTGCGTTCGTCGAGCTCGTATCGCTTGTATTGTCAATCAATTTTTAAACCAGTTAACTGAGTTTGACGAAGATACTCATCATCGATTGATCGACACACAGATATTCGCACTTTTAAAAAGGAGCGACACAGTTAACTGATTAATTCAAGTAATTTCAATTGTTTTTCGTTAAGACTATCAATTGTTTTGGATGTTTTCATATCTATAACTTTAGATATTATATTTTAGCGTTGCTTTAAATAATAATAAACCGAATATTAATTTTATGTAACCTTATAAACTCATTATATATTCTAGCGTACTCTTGACCTACCACAATAGTCAGCACAATGACATCGCGTACTCCTGACCTATCTTAAGAAACTACGCGTTGACCTAGGTCAGGAGTACGCTAGTTTGAGCGTACGTATTATTAAGGTTAGGAAATTTTCTAACAAATATTTTATTCATGTTAAGAAATATATATTTATTGACAAATTTTGTTCGTTAATTATCTTCAAATGATGAATTATTGTAAATTGTATTAATTTGTCGAAAGGCTATCGACTAGAGGTCTTTCTGCCTGAATATTTATGTTAATTTATTGACAAATTTAATATTATTTGATTTTTAGTTTCATTTTTTTACATTTTTTATTTTTGTAATTTCTTTAAAAATTATTTTAAGCGATTATATATTTTTTTAATTTTATTATTTTTAGTTTTGTCTCTAGTTTAGATTTTTTTCTGTTTTCTTCTCCGAAGGTCTGATGATGTCAATTCCCAGACGGCACTCTACGATTCTATTCACTTACAACTTCCTCAAGTTTTTGAGTGGTGATTGCGTAATGTCGATATAATTGCATTTTAATTTAACTAATCAAAATTCCGTTAAAATCTTTTAATAAAACCCTCGTTTAAGTTTTATTGATTGGAGGGTGGGTTTTGGTATTTTTAAATTATTGCTTAGTTAATTATTGCCAGCTTAAAAAAAAAAGAAAGTAGAGAAAAAGAAAGAACGAAAAAAAAAACTCACACTGACGTCTTGGCGTCATCTCTTGCAGAACCTACCTTTAGCGGAATCCGAAAATCCAAACTCCTGGTGGAGTGGGGGGAGGTTGTGGAGAAACGAAGCACACGCGCACTTTTGAAACGGTTGTAGCCTGTAAAAAAATGACAAATTGTAAAGAAATGCATAGTAGGTTTTATAATTGAATAACATTTATGAAAAGGAATGACCAAAACAACAAACAAATTTTTAAAAAATGAATAAGTTTTACGTGATTAAAATGTGCCTTAAATAAATACATTAATTAATTAATAGTTATTTAAGATATAAGTATAAACAACTTCTTACTCGTGTTTTAAATTTTAAATCGTAAATAACATAAAATTATTCAATGCAGTTTTTATTGTAACGTTATTAATTTGAAATCTCAATCAATTTTATTTGAATTTCTCTGTTATAATACCTTCAATCGAGTTCCTTCATTGCAGAGATGTTGTTTATTCTTGAATCACTAATAATAATTTCCACATGCACACACATTTACTTTAAATAGTTCGCGTTAGAAGATAATTTAAATTTACACAAGTTGTTAAGAAAATATTCGAGCCCGCACAATAAACAACGACGACGATTTTGATACTGACGCTAACCGATTGTGATAACGCAGGTAACGCGTTGCAAGATGCACAAAAAAGTGTGACGTTGGAGAGCGCCCATTGGTCCACTGATTTTCGTTTGTTTGTTTTTTTGTGCTGAAACGCGTATCGACGTATTAAGAGTGCACACGATTACAATTGAAAACTACCCGCAGGTCATTAAAAGGTCGAATTGAAATTATATTATCCAGACAAATTAACGTATTTATAATCTTTTACGATAGAAATTAAAGTAATATTTAGTTAGGTGTATTATTAAATTATATCGTAATGAAAGTAAAATAAATTTACGGAAAATGTAGACATTTTAAATCATATATCTTCGAAGAAGAATAGGTGGATGGCTTTTAATTCATCCTTCAATAATATAATCAAAACATTTTCAATTTAAAGTCCATCATTTATATATATTTTATTTTTCTAAATTGTTGTCACTGTTTGATTTTTAAAATCCAGGAAACTACAGCATAATTCGTGATGGCTGTTATAAAATTTAAAACACAGTGTTTCTGGTGAGTCTACGAAATATTTGTAGGGTGGGTGGGTGGCCACTATCCCACCCTCCAGTTTCTATAACATTAAAATACTTTTTCAATTAAAAATTATGCAAAAAAATAAATTTGTAGTTTATAATATGAAAAATTGCTTAAAATTATTAATTGAAAGGTGTTTTCTTAAGTCTAATAATTAATAAATTTAAAAATACGAAAACATTTCGTGAATCTACAACAATGAGTCTTACTAAGACTACAAAACAAATTAATTTGAAACAACTACTTCTCTAGCTAATACTTCAACAGACATTGAATAATACAAATTAATTTGCGTGTTACAAATAGTACAACTATCAATTAATTTGTTTTGTAGGCTTAGTAAGACTCATTGTTGTAGATTCACGAAATGTTTTCGTATTTTTAAATTTATTATTCAATTTTCTACAGCGAACTAAAGGATTTTAATACATTTTATTAGTCTAATAATTATTTTTAATTCATTATTCATCAAACTTGGATGAAGAATTAATTGATTATTGAGATAATCCATTATAATTGAAACTAGCCGAATTTAAAAGAGTTTTTATCGCCTTTTTTTCTACATCCCACTTCATACAGACAAATTTATTTTACAGTTGGATTGTGTATTAAAAAAATGTGTAACAGTGTAGGTGTAACCCACTTGGCACTAGTAATATTAATAATATAGTTTTTTTTTGTGTTTTTAAGTCGGAATTGAAATGCATTCAACTTCTGACTTTATCCCATTAACACTTTTTTTCCATGTCGATCGATTCTGTACGTTCAAATGTCCCCGAAATGTCATCCTCCGGTGTGTGACCCAGTTTCCCCCTCAAAACGAAAAGGTCAAAAAAGTGCTTTCGTCGCAATGAAAGAGTTTAATCGATTATTTGAAAATGATAAGTAGGTTTAAACAGAAACAAATAAAAAATAAATAAAACATTTCAGCAAAAATTTTACAGTTAGAGCCATAATCGCTGCCGCTTAGTAGAAAATGTATAATTTGACCAAAATTCCCGTACATTACGTTGTTTGTTTGCATAATGGCGAAGGTGTAGCCAACGGAACTTGATGGATGTTCCAAATTGGGTATTTCAATTAAGCTTGCATTGTGCTTCCTCTTGATGTTTATGCGAGCATGCAAATTACACACGTTGGAATTTGCTATGAAGAATTAAGTCTTTCTTTGAATTCGTAATCACTCAATACACCCACATAATATATGCAGTTGAATTTATAACTATAAATCTGTTTTAGTTATTTTTAAACAATATCATCTTCAGCAAAAAGTAACTAAATTTTGCCCATTTAGTTACTTTTTGCTGAAGAGGATATTGTTTAACTGTGGAGTGTGCGTATGGCCTATGATCTACCCTCCAATCAAGAAAATATTCCTTACAATACCCACCCACTCGACATGTTTATTCTAATTTAAATTAAAACACTGTTTTATGATTTAAAAAAGAAATCAATAGTAATACTGAAGTGTTTTTAAGGAAAATAAGCAATGATCGTGATGAATAGTTTTGTGTATATGTAGGGTGGGTGGGTGGCCACTATCCCACCCACCAATTATTATAATACAAACTATGATTTCTCTAAAATAAAATTATATAAGAGAGTATAATTTGTAATAATTAAAGTTTACATCTTGTTTCGGTTTTAAATTTATAATAAGTAAAACACTCGCGTATGTTATTCAGGTTGGAGGGTGGGATAGAGGCCACCCACCCACCCTACATATGTTTTGAAACTCAAACTAAAACACTGTCTTTTAATTTCAAATTCAAATTAAAAGAAATAAGAAATTTTATAAACATCTAAATCCAAACTAAATTTGTTATTATATTTTTAAACATTCAGACTAAAACTGTAGAATTACAGTAATGAAATTACTACTGCGATTAGAAATTAGATTTAAGGACTATTAAAGGATCCTTTTTGATTTTTCTTCATTCACTTTAAATATTGTCCCTTTTATATACAGGGTGAGTTTTTTTCGATGTTCTCTATGGGGATCTCGGAAACTATAAGAGATAGAGAAACGGTTAAATGGGGAAAGAAGTGTAGATTTACGAGACGAATAAAATTCCACTTTCAAAGTTTTCAAAAAAGTCAAGGGTAACTAGATATTTTGAAAAAAGTAAAAAGTGTCAATTTTTTCAAATCAATATATCTCGGTTATTATAACAGATAGACAAAAACCGTAAAGGACAAAGTTTTAGATAATTTTATGTAGATTAATAAAAAATAATCAGAAAATTTTTATCACCATTATTTTCCGAGATATGATTCAAACTTACATTTTTTTAAATGGAAACCATAGTTGGCTATGACCTCATTCAAAAGGTAATTTTGTTCTCTTTAATCCAATATGACATATGACATAGTTATTTCTAAAAATAAGTGAGTTATAGTCATTTTAAATTTTATTATAAATAAAAAATGGGTAGCCATGAAAAAGATGAAAGTAAAACAATTGCAGTGGTTTATAATAATAGCAATATTGTAATTATTAGTTCTACAAAGTTAAATAAAAATGAAAAACCAGCATAAGAATAATAATTTTGTAATTATCAAATGGCCTTCTGTATGTGGTATAAACCCATTTGTCAAGAGGATAATACGTTTCTTACAAAAATATTATGAACAGATGAATCGCGATTCACTAATTGTGGTATTTTTAATCGCCACAATGAACATAGATGAACTTAAGAGAATCCATGAGAAGTTTCACAGAGAAAACTTCAAATTAAATTTGGGTTTAATCTATGGTATGTTTGGATTAATAATTCTCGGTCCATATATTTTTGAAAACTCACTAAGTGAAACTATTACTTTCATTTTCTTCAGAAAACATTTGAAGATACGCTCGATTGTTTAAATTTATCATTACAAGCAAGATTGAAATGGTTTCAATATGACGGTGCTCCACCTCATAACATGTTGGCTTTACAAATTATTTAAATGATGCTTTTCCTAACTCATAAGTGGGAAGAAATAAACCAATCCCAGGGCCACCTAGATCTCCCGATCTACGCGTTTTAGAATTTTTTCTGTGGGGTTATGTAAAAAACAAAGTATATGAAAAATCATATCAATCTGTGGAGGATCATAAACTAGTTTTTATTGAAACATTTAATTCAATTTACATGAGAATAGTCAAAAAGCCATAAATTCAATTTTAAAAAGATATAATTTATGCCATATTAGTATTAATAGTGGACTCTTTAACCACATTTTTTTAATATTAAAATTTCTCTCCCATTGATATATTGATAATTACAGAATTACTTTATGCAGTTGTTTTATTTTGGTTTATCTCTGTAAAACTAATAATTACAATATTGCTAATATTATAAACAGCTGCAATTGTTTTAAGTCACCTTTTTCATGGCTACCCATTTTTTAAATTTATAATAAAATTTAAAATGACTATAACTCACTCATTTTTAGAAATAACTATGTCATATGCTATATTGGATTAAAGAAAAAAAAATTATCTTTTGAATGAGGTCACAGCCAACTATGGTTTCCATTTAAAAAAAATGTAAGTTTGCGTCATATCTCGGAAAATAATGGCGATAAAAATTTTCTGATTATTTTTTATTAATCTGCATAAAATTATCTAAAACTTTGTCCTTTACAGTTCCTTTCTATCTGTTATAATAACCGAGATATATTGATTTGAAAAAATTGACACTTTTTACTTTTTTCAAAATATCTAGTTACCCTTGACTTTTTTGAAAACTTTGAAAGTGGAATCTTATTCGTCTCGTAAATCTACACTTCTTTCCCCATTTAACCGTTTCTCTATCTCTTATAGTTTCCGAGATCCCCATAGAGAACATCGAAAAAAACTCACCCTGTATAATCATTTTATTCTGCGTCGTTTCTTTTTTTTTCTCTCTCTGTAAATTATTGGATGGCCAGCGGAATTTCCGCCCCGCAATCATCGTCCCGAGTTTTATTGCCGTGAATTAGTCTTGATTGGTATAAATGGCAGGAGTACGAGACTTTAAACAGCACATCTTAATGATAAGGTCGTTTGGATGCATTACACGAGAATACGATAATGTCCTCGCCAATCGTGCTGTTAAGCAACCGAAATTATTGGTAACTGAGGTAACTGTTGCCATCGTCTTCTGTACAGATTGATCCATATTTTACGATGTATTGATCCAACACTAATGTGATAAAACAGGTGAAATAAAATTTTAAAAAGACATTCATACACTGATAATATGATAGTACCATCCTTTTTTCTTTTTTTACTCATCCCCAATTTCATCAGAGCCTTTACTCTGGCACCATCTTCCTTCATCGATTTGATTATTTCCATCAATTCCTCACACATACTCCTTTACACTCCTTTACCAAATTCTTCTAAATATCCTTTACACTCATACATAATAAACATTTTCAATAACTTTCTCCCATACAGCTTTTCCTCCCTCTCTCTCTCTCCTGGCCCACATCTGGCTCTTGCGAATGTGACCTTTTCTTCTATACTGATCTGACTGTTTTTCAAATATATTACCGGAGAGGAGAGTAAGTCTGCAGTATGAGGCAATAAAGAGAATAGTTATGAAGCTGTGCGGATTAGGCATACCTCACCCTACAGACTTACTCTTCTCTCCTTGTCTTTTGGTACACTATAACTAATATGACAATCAAATGTCAATAAAATAGTCCCTTGTAAAAAGGACCTAAATATGCCTGGAATTGGGTAATATATTGCCGAATGGTGAAAATACTCTTTCGACAGAGAATTATATCACTGCTTCATGTGATATAATTCTCTGTCGAAAGAGTATTTGGTCTGAGTCGAAGAACACATAGTGAACTCCGCCTGCAAGTCCTGTGAGCTACATTTTTGTAATATTTTTATGTATATGTAAGTTGTTCTTATGTCCAATAATAACAGGACATTGTAAAGTAAATAATAAATATAATATCCTGAAGTCGATTTTTCAATATTTAGCTAATACTTCTCTCTCTTTATCTCTCTCTCTCAAACACACAGCTTCATAGCTATTCTCTTCATTGCCTCACACTGCAGACTTACTCTCCTCTCCTTGTCTTCTGATACACTATGATATTTTGGAGTCAATTTTTTAATCTCTATCCAATACTTCAGAAACCCCAATTGCCATCTCTTTCACTCTCTCTCTTTCTCTCGTTCTCTCTCTCTCTCTTTCTCTTTCTCTCTATTTCTACGCAGTTACTCTTGTTATCATTCTACTGTTAATATTAAGGTAGACATAAAAAATGTGTTTTTTTTTCTTTTTTCATTATTTCCGAAAAATTTACAGCCATTATTATTATTATTATCAAAGCGTGCATTGTTGTGTGTGTTTACATCAATTACGACGTCGGCGCTTCCTTTCATCCACTGACCCGGTTACCTGGTAACGCGAAACAATTGAAAGTGGGGAAACGGCGCGAAACAATGGAAGTTAATGAGCGCGACGCGGATGTTCGGAATGTGAGGTTCACCTGTGTAATATCTCACGGCGTTCGTCCTTTGTTCGTAATTAATTCCGATGCACTTCCTACGTATTTACACCGAAAATAAAACAAAAGTAGGTGTGTTATATATGTACACACACACACCCTACATATTTATTCGAATGTTTAAATTAAAACATTGATTAATGATTTTTAAGAAAAGAATCAAGAGTAATACTGTTAGTTTTTAGGAAACTAAACCTAGATTTGTGATGAAAAAGTAATGTGTATATGTAGGGTGGGCGGGTGTCCACTATCCCACCCTCCAATTATTAAAATACGAACTAGAGTTTTTCAAAAAGAAATCATTATATAAGAAAGTATAATTTATAATGATTAAAAGTTACATCTTGTTTTGTTTAAAATTATAATAAGTAAAACCCTCGCGTATGTTATACAGGTTCGAGGGTGGGATAGAGGCCACCCACCCACCCTACATATTTTTTGAAACTTAAGCTAAAACACTGTTTTATAATTTTTGTTAAAATATCACGCTAACATTGCTATAGTTTTTATAAAACAAAACGACTGACAGTGATTTAAGTAAAAATTTATATGTAGGGTGGGTGGGTGGCCTCTATCCTACCCTCCAATTATTAAAATACAAACTAGAATTTCTCTAAAAACAAAATCATTGCATAAGAGAGTATCATTTATAATGTTTAAAATTTACATCTTGTTTTGATTATATTTACAATAAGCAAAACACTTGCGTATGTTATACAGGTTGTAGGGTGGGATAGAGGCCACCCACCCACCCTACATATGTTTAGAAACTTAAACTAAAACACTCTTTTATAATTAAAAAAATTTCATGCCAACACTGCTATAGTTTTCATAAAACAAAACCACTGACAATGATTGAAGTAAAAATGTATATATAGGGTGGGTGGGCGCCCACTGTCCCACCCTCTAATTATTATAATACAAACTAGAATTTCTCAAAAATAAAATCATTGTATAAGAGAGTATAATGTATAATGATTAAAAGTTACAACTTGTTTTGCTTAAATTTATAAGTAAAACACTCGCGTATGTTATACAGGTTGGAGGGTGGGATAGAAGACACCCACCCACCCTACATATGTTTACAAACTTAAACTAAAACACTGTTTTATAATTTCAAATAAAATTTATATTAACACTACTATAGTTTTCATAAAACAAAACAACTGATAGTGATTGATGTAAAAATGTATATGTAGGGTGGGTGGGTGGCCATTATCCCACCCTCCAACCTGTAAAACATATGCAAGTGTTTTACTTATTGAAAATTAAATAAAGCAAGATGTAAACTTTAATTATTACAAATTGCGCTTCTCTATGCATAGATTTATTTCGAGAAACTCTCGTTGGTATTATAATAATTGGAGGGTGGGATAGTGGCCACCCACCCACCCTACATATGTTTTGAAACTTAAGCTAAAACACTGTATTATAATTTTTGTTAAAATATCACGCTAACACTGCTATAGGTTTTATAAAACAAAACGACTGACAATGATTTAAGTAAAAATTTATATGTAGGGTGGGTGGGTGGCCTCTATCCTTACCTCCAATTATTATAATACCAACGAGAGTTTCTCGAAATAAAAGCATGACATAAGAGAGTATAATTTATAATAATTAAAGTTTACGTCTTGTTTTGTTTAAGTATTTTATACAGGTTGGAGGGTGGAATAGAGGCCACCCACCCACCCTACATATGTTTTGAAACTTAAACTAAAACACTGTTTTTTAATTTAAAAAAAATATTATACTAACACTGCTATTTTTTTAAAAAATGAAACGACTGACAGTGATTGAAGTAAAAATGTATATGTAGGGTGGGTGGGTGGTCACTATCCCACCCACCAACCTGTAAAACATACGCAAGTGTTTTACCTATTGAAAATTTATACAAAACAAGATGTAAACTTTAATTATTACAAATTACACTTCTCTGTGCATAGACTTTTTTGAGAATGTTAGTTGGTATTCTAATAATTGGAGGGTGGGATCGTGGACACCCACCCACCCTACATATCTTTAAAAACTTAAACTAAAACACTGTTTTATAATTTAAAATAATATCATCCTAACACTGCTATAATTTTCATAAAACAAAACGACTGACAGTGACTGAAAAAAAAATATATATATAGGGTGGGTGGGTGGCCACTATCCCACCTTCCAACCTGTAAAACATACGCAAGTGTTTTACTTATTATAAATTTAATCAAAAAAAAGATTTAAACTTTAATTATTTAATTATTACAAATTATGCTCCTCTATGCATAGATTTTTTTGAGAAACTCTAGTTGGTATTATAATAATTGGACAGTGGGATAGTGGCCACCCACCCACCCTACCTATATATATTTACTTCACTGTCAGTCGTTTCGTTTTATGAAAATGAAGCAGTGTTAGTATATTTTTTTTTTGAATTATAAAACAGTGTTTTAGTTTAAGTTTCTAGAAATATGTAGGGTGGGTGGGTGTCCACAATCCCACCCTCCAATTTATAAAATACAAACAGAGTTTCTCAAAAAAAAATCATTGCATAGAGAAATGTAATTTGTAATAATTAAAGTTTAAATCTTTTTTTGATTAAATTTATAATAAGTAAAACACTTGCGTATGTTTTACAGGTTGGAGGATGGGATAGAGGCCACCCACCCACCCTACATATCTTTAGAAACTTAAATTAAAAAACTGTTTTATAATTTAAAAAAAAAACATTCTAACACTTACAGTTTCCATAAAATAAAACGACTGAGAGTGACTGAAAGAAAAATTTATATGTAGGGTGGGTGGGTGGCCACTATCACACCCTCCAATTATTATAATACAAACTAGAGTTTCTCAAAATTAAAATCATTGCATAAGAGAGTATAATTTGTAATAATTAAAATTTACCTCTTGTTTTGATTAAGTTTACAATAAGCAACACTCGCGTATATTATACAGGTTGGAGGGTGGGATAGAGGCCACCCACCCACCCTACATATCTCTAGAAATTTAAACTAAAACACTGTTTTATAATTTAAAAAGATATCATCCTAACACTGCTATAGTTTTCATAAAACAAAACGATTGACAGTGATTGAAGTAAAAATGTATATGTAGGGTGGGTGGGTGGCCACTATCCCACCCTCCAACCTGTATAACATACGCGAGTGTTGTACTTATTGTAAATATAATCAAAAAAAGATTTAAACTTTAATTATAACAAATTACGCTCCTCTACGCATAGATTTTTTTGAGAAACTCTACTTGGTATTATAATAATTGAAAGGTGGGATAGTGGCCACCCACCCACCCTACATATAAATTTTTACTACAATCTCTATCAGTCGTTTTGTTTTATGAAAACTATAGCAGTATTAATATAAAAAATTTTAAATTATAAAACAATGTTCTAGCTTAAGTTTCAAAACATATGCAGGGTGGGTGGGTGGCCTCTATTCCACTTTCCAACCTGTATAACATACACGAGTGTTGTACTTATTGTAAATATAATCAAAATAAAATGTAAACTTTAATTATTACCAATTTATTAAAGTTTCTAAGGATATGTAGGGTGAGTGGGTGGCCACTATCCCACCCTCCAATTATTATAATACCTTCTAGAGTTTCTCAAGAAAATCATTGCATAGAGAAGCGTAATTTGTAATAATAAAAGTTTAAATCTTGTTTTGATTAAATTTAGAATAAGTATAGCACTTGCGTATGTTTTACAGGTTGAAGGGTGGGATAGAGGCCACCCACCCACCCTACATATGTATTGAAACTTAAACTAAAACACTATTTTATAATTTTTAAAAAATATCATGCTAACACTGTTATAGTTTTCATAAAACAAAACGACTGAGAGTGACTGAAGGAAATGTGTATATGTAGGGTGGGTGGGTGGCCACTATCCCACTCTCCAATCTGTAAAATATACGCAAGTGTTGTACTTATTGTAAATTTAATCACAACAAAGTTTAAACTTTAACTATTACAAATTACGCTTCTCTATGCAATGATTTTTTTGAAAAAATGTAGTTGGTATTATAATAATTGGTGGGTAGGATAGTGGTTACCCACCCATCCTACATATTTATTGAAACTTAAGCTAAAACACTGTTTTATATTTTTTTTAAATATGTTAATACTGTTACTGTTTCCATAAAACAAAACGACTGATACTGACTGAAGAAAAAATTAATATGTAGGGCGGGTGGGTGGCTACTATCCCACCCACCAATTATTATAATACCAACTACAATTTTTCAAAAAAATCATTGCATAGAGAAGCGTAATTTGTAATAGTTAAAGTTTAAACTTTGTTGTGATTAAATTTACAATAAGTACAACACTTGCGAATATTTTACAGATTGGAGAGTGGGATAGTGGCCACCCACCCACCCTACATATAAATTTTTACTTCAGTCAGTATTAGACGTTTTGTTTTATGAAAACTATAGCAGTGTTAGTATAATATTTTTTTTAAATTATAAAACAGTATTCTAGTTTAAGTTTCAAAACATATGTAGGGTGGGTGGGTGGCCTCTATCACACCCTCCAACTTGAATAACATACGCGAGGGTTTTACTTATTATAAATTTAACCAAAACAAAATGTAAACTTTAATTATTAAAAATTAGTTAAAGTTCGTAAAGATATTTAGGGTGGGTGGGTGTTTACTATCCCACCTTTCAATTACTATAATACGAACTAGAGTTTCTCAAAAAAATCATTATATGTATAGGAGAGTATTATAATTTGTAATAATTAAAGTTTACGTCTTGTTTTGGTTAAATTTATAATAAATAAAACACTCGCGTATGTTATACAGGCTGGAAGGTGGGATAGAGGCCACCCACCCACCCTACATATCTTTTAAAACTTAAACTAAAACACTGTTTTATAATTTAAAAATATTATACTAACACTGTTATAGTTTTCATAAAACAAAACGTCTGATACTGACTGAAGTGAAAATTTATATGTAAGGTGGGTGGGTGGCCTTTATCCCAACCTCCAATCATTATTAACAAATTCATTTATTAAACATTATTTTGACACTTAAATAACTAATATTAAATGAAAAGAAATATTTTTTTCTCTAATTTGGTGAAGTAAGACATTTGTTATGTTCCATAGATTTATTGAAAATGATTGGTAACAATTGAAACACGTGTCAGTTAACTGATAATAAATCTATGGAACATAACAAGTGTCTTACTTCACCAAATTTGCATATGTGGTTCCATCAAGAGAGTAGCGCAACAAGTATCAATTAAATTTTTTTTCTATTGAAAATAATTAATTTCACTGAAGTTTCTATTGTTTTTTTTATAATTATTAAAAATTTAATTTATTTATTTATTGTATTATTTGAAGTACTTTTGACTATAATATTTACTATTCTAGTAATCAGTATATTATTATAAATTCATTTCTTAATCTCTTATTTACTTTTCTAAAACTAATTTTGATTCGTTCGATTCGTAATGGAAATTGATTGTTGCAAATTGATGCCAGGGCAGGTTTCAAGGTACCGAAATTAACGAGAAACTGGCGTGACCTGACGAAAATACGTCATCCAACGCAGGACTTGATAATGTCAGTAATCACCAGGTCATTCGACCCTGACCTTAACGGACATTATTGAAAGTACGTTTATTTCACCATTACTCATTAAAGCTAATGTTTGTTGAACGTTATAAATAAAATAGTGAATGAAATTTATAATATTCCTATAAAACAATTGCCGTATGATAGTTAGAAACAAAATGACAACGCTACAAACGTAAATTTAAATAAATTGAATTGCTTTCGGTGGTTTGAAAAATTGTAAAAAATCAATCACCTTGAAAATTACAAAATCGATTAAGAATTAACGTATTTACAATATCCCTATGAAACAATTGTTGTATCATAGTTAGAAACAAAATGGCAACGCTTCAAATGTAATTTTAAAGAAATTCAATTGCTTTCGGTGGTTTAACAAATTGTAAAAAATTAACCACTTGTGGAATTGGCTTGAAAATTACAAAATGTATTAAGAGTTAACGTATTTACAATATTCCTATAAAACAATTGCTAAATCATAGCTAAAAGCATAATGACAACACTGTAAACGTAAAGTTAAGGAATTTCAATTGCGTTCGGTGGTTTGAACAATTGTAAATAATTAACCCCTCATGGAATTGGTTTGAAATTTACGAAAACAATTAAGAATTAACGTATTTACAATATCATTAAAAAACAATTGCCGTATTATAGCTAGAAACAAAATGACAACGCTTCAAACGTAAATTTAAGGAAATTCAATTGCGTTCGATGGTTTAAAAAATTGTAAAAAATTAACCACTCGTGGAATTGGCTTGAAATTTACAAAATCTATTAAGAATTAACGTATTTACAACATCTCTACAAAACAATTGCCGTATCATAGTTAGCAACGCTGCAAACGTTAATGGAAGCATTAAAGATATATTTTTTTAATAGTGGATCGAATTGATTTCTTAAAATTTCGTCCGACCTACGCGATCAACCAACCTTGGAGAAACTTTTGTTCACTTCAACTGCGCCTACTCGATAATTTCGAGAAGTGTGGTGGTGCGTCACTGACCGAGACAGAGAGGAAAAAATGTAGGCAAAATCTGCCCAAAAAGGATATACTAATATTAACATGATCTAGAAGCTAAAGCAGTGGGAATAAAAATTATAAAAAACTAATGATTTAGTGTATTGATTTGAAGCAAATAATTTTTCAAAGGTTGAGCATTGCGAGAAACTTAAATGGACCATTAGACCGAATCTGTTCGACGAGGTCAAGTGTTGAATATGGCGTAATGGATTTAACGATTCGCATCGGAACGAACGGTGATTAAACGAATGAGAAGAGCGTTAAGTCGATGCAGATTGAAATTGAGAATGTCATAATAATGCAGGAGTAAAAAATTAAAGTCTGATTGTGCATTATACAGGGTGACTGACGAAAAACCTTTGGTGCTGTATCTCACTTATTTTTTATCCGATTTTAATAAATAAAACATTAAATGAAACCATTTTTAAAAGACTTTAATAGGATCTGAACTGTTATTTTTTCTCGCACCCAGTTTTTCACAAAATACGATCAACATTTTTTTTTTAATTGCACTGTATATATATTTTTATTGATTCGCAAGGAGATTTTTTTCTGAATATAAAATTGTAGACAAATTTATCCATACATCAAACTTAAGTCGAGAAATTGAGGATTAAAAAAATAAATAAAAAGTCAAGTATCCATTGTAAACAATATACAGACCCTATTTTAGATGTCAAAAGTGACAGTGACAGCCATTGATACAATACTGCAACGATTTTTAATTATTTCATAATTAAAATGTTGCAATATTTCAAACAATGTACTAGAATTTTGTGCTTCTACAGAAATCGTTTTTCAGTTTTTGAAATATTGCAACATTTTTATTATGAAATTATTAAAAATCATTGCAGTATTGTACCAATGACTGACACTGTCACTTTTGACATTTGGAATAGGCTCTGTATATTGTTTACTATGGGTATTTGATTTTTAATTTTTTTTTAATCCTCAATTTCTCGACTTTGGTTTGATGAATGGATAAAATCGTTTACAAATTTAGATTCAGAAAAAAATCTCCTTGCTGATCAGTACAAAATATATATACAGTGCAATTTGAAAAAAAAAAAGTTGATCGTCTTTTGTCAAAAACTGGATGCAAGAGAAAATATCAGTACAGTTCATATTAAAGTCTTTTAAAAATCATTTAATTTGATGTTTTATTTATTCAAATCGAATCAAAAATAAGCGAGATACAGCACCAAAGGTTTTTCGTCAGTCACCCTGTATGTACTTTTGACCTTGATCTTTTTGTGATGGTAATATTAAACGATTATTTTATAATCAACATGACTTTATTTGTGTGTAAATGTTGGGTTAATTATAAACGGCTTTGTAGTCTGGTGAATCGTTCAACGCCGGGCTTTTCCTTTGACGCGATTCGCTGGTCCGTTGTTGGCGAGGAAGATATTTTTGGTGCAGTCGATCGGATTCTTCGGAGAGAGAGCGCGCTCGTGGTCCATCATCTACTCTTCCGAATTTAGAATGGAGAAGCGCTGTATTTATATGTTTATCTTATTCACTGCACTTTTCTACATCCACGTGGAATGTTAATTGCGCTCTAAATATCTCGCTCGGGGCGCGAAGATTTTTTTGTACCGGAAAATGCTTCGTGCATTCCGAGACACGGTGCAAATGGGGCGAGAAAAGAGTAGGAGGGAGAAGGAAGTGAAAGAGAGGTTTCATTCATATAAAGTTAATGACTTAAAGATACAGAAAATAATTCAAAAAAATTAGTTAGGAAGTTGTTAATCTTTTAAATGCATTAATAAGTAATCATATTTTTTTGGGATTATTCATCTCTACTGGTTTTGGAGTATTGCTTATTTGCACAGATGATGATGATGATAATAATAATAATAGTATTTATTCCCAACTGATTGGTAAACCTAAATGATTGTTTTGATTTTTTTTTTTTTTGTGGTCCAAATTTCTAAATACATAGAAGACTAAAGCTGTACCAACATTTTTGATCATTAGAAGGTAAAAGGTAAAAGATACCTTCTGATGTTCAAAATTTTGGTACAGCTTTAGGTTTTTAAATTTTGAATAATCTACAAACATAATCTAAAGCTGTAACTGTAATAAATATAAAAATACAAAAACCTTTCGTGAATCTACAACAGTGAGTCTTACTAAGACTACAAAACAAATTAATTTGAAACTTGTAACTTTTTTATAATTGTATGTATATAGAAGTGAAAACCTGTATTTTTGGGTTTATAAATAATAATTATTCCATATTATTAACCGTAACATGAGGATTTCCTGTAAATCAACGTAATTATAACGAAATTACCGTTCGAGTTTACACATGTTATGATCAAATCAAATATGACATCATCAACATGCTGATTTTTTTGTTTTGGGGGGGGAAACAATTTCCTCACCAGTGTGTAATCTGTAGTTTACCGCACCGTTACATTTTTTTAGTTTGTTGTTTCGCATAATTAGAGCGTGAACATTCTAAAAACGGGCGTGATGCAATGATAATTTTTGGCAACGCGCTGATTGCAATGTCCCAACGAACTCCCAGTATAAATAACGTGGAACGAAAGTGCAGTTGTGAGAGATCGATATGCGGTTTTATGTATGCACACACGGAGCGCATCGACCTCACCAATGCACGCGATCCAAATAATGGATCTGAAATAGATATCTAATAAAAAAAAACAGTTTTTGATTCAAACGTTACAAGGCGAAAAAATGACGACCTCGTTTGCGTTCAACCTCGATGCCCGGAGTTTAATTAATGTAGGTTTTTTGCACCGTATTTGGCTCTTAATTGATTACCTTCTACAGAGATATGACTAATCAATAGTGGTAATCAATATCCAAATATGGTTTTTATGTATTTATCTGGACTTTTTTTTCAATTATTAGCATATGATGTCAGAAATGTTACAGTGTGATGAAATGATTTAACGCCATCTGTTAGTTGATCATCATCATATACTGATGAGATATCTAGGCTAAATAATTAATCTAAAGCAGAAAATTGAATTACTTTCGGTGGTTTGAATAATTAAGGGTGTTCCCCAAGGCTCTAAAACTGTAGTTTTAATTATAAACCTGTACACCTAATCATTTGAACTATTTATATAGCCTATTATTTAATTTATTGCATACTTATTTTTGATCCGTCTCTTGGTGTTTTCATTGTGTGCTGCGCTTGGTAGTACATAGTACGAAAATAATGACCATCGAAATGATTGAGTGCTACCGCTTACGCTCCTCACTCAGTACGGCCACGGAGCGTCTCCGGCTCAGCACCTCCGACGCCGCCGTCGCCGCCGCCGCCGGTATATTTTCGGTGCGATGTCAGAGCCCCGGTTCGATGGCCGTCCAGAAGAGCTTTGTTTAGCGTACGCGAAGGAGGACGCCATCATGTACACTAGTAGTAGTACGGAATTGAAGCAATTCCACCATCTGTCCCTGCTACTCAGGACCTTCTACAGATGCGTGCGCCCTTCCTGCGGCCGCCTCCTCCTGCTGCTCATCGCCTCTTGCGCCGTCTGTCACAAAGCACTCACTTACATGGTGTTCTACCCTCTTTTCAGATTGGTATTCGGCACCCTATATCCTGCGTATGCTTCTTACAAGGCTGTGAAATCAAAAAATGTCAGGGAATACGTAAGTACTTATAATTTAGTTTTTTATTGCATGCTATAATAATTCCAAAATATTGCTTTGCTCTAACAAAAAATATAATACAAGAAGATCACGCCATTAAGGTGCGCTAAAACTTCATAGTAATACTGCACTACTCGAATGAGATCAAAAATAGATCGAAACTAGTTTGTGAATTTTGTTAAGTATAATATTATGTATTTTCTCTACGATGAATTAAATTCTCACTTTATAAAGATATAAATAAATAAATACTTGTGCTGAAATATTTCTAAAAAAAATTTGTATGAATAAATCTCTAAAAATTGCAATGATTTTGTGTTTATTTATATTTTACAACTTTCAATTAAAACCCTCGCTTATATTTTACTGATTGGAGGGTAGGATAGAGGCCACCCACCCACCCTACATATATATGATAACTTTAATTACTAACCCTTGATGATTTTGCTGCCAAAAACAACAAAACCCTTAATGAGTTAAAACAAAATCAAAGTTAAGTTTAAATATAAATGACTTTCTATAGCTACTCTTATCTTATTTAGATTTAAAATCTGCCCACCCATCATGCATCCAATTTTTACTAATTTAATCACTCAAAAACTTTACCTTTTTAATTTATTTTTATTCAAAAAGCTTTGTAAATATTTTTTTTTGAAACCACGAGACGATAAGGAATTAAGGTTTATATGTATATGTAGGGTGGGTGGGTGGCCTCTATCCCACCCTCCAATCAGTAAAACATCATCAAAAATTATTTGAAAAAATTGTATGAATAAATCTCTAAAAATTGCAATTATTTTGTGTTTATTTATATTTTACAACTTTTAACTAAAACCCTCGCTTATGTTTTACTAATTGGAGGGTGGATAGAGGCCACCCACCCACCCTACATACACATGATAACTTTAATTACTATTAGTTGAGATTTTGCTGCTAAAAACAACCAAACCCTTTATGTAATAAAAAATAAAACAAAATCAAAATTTGAGTTTAAAAGTAAATGATTTTCTATAGCTAATTTTATCTAATTTAGATTTAAAATCTGCCCACCCATCATGCATCAAATTTATACTAATTTACTCACTCAAAAATTTTACTTTTTTAATTTCTTTTTTATTAAAAAATTTTTATAATGAATTTTATTGGAAGCCGCGAGACGATAAGGAATTAAAGTTGATATGTATATGTAGGGTGGGTGGGTGGCCTCTATCCTACCCTCCAATCAGTAAAACATCATCAAAAATTATTTGAAAAATTTGTATGAATAAATCTCTAAAAATTGCAATGATTTTGTGTTTATTTATATTTTACAACTTTCAATTAAAACCCTCGCTTATGTTTTACTGATTGGAAGGTGGAATAGAGGCCACCCACCCACCCTACATATATATGATAACTTTAATTACTATTAGTTGATGATTTTGCTGATAAAAAGAATCAAATCCTTTGTGTAATAAAAAATAAAACAAAATCAAAGTTTGAGTTTAAAAGTAAATAATTTTCTATATCTAATCTTATCTAATTTAGATTTAAAATCTGCCCACCCATCATGCATCAAATTTTTACTAATTTAATCACTCAAAAACTTTACCTTTTTAATTTATTTTGTATTCAAAAAACTTTGTAAATATTTTTTTTTTGGAAACCGCGAGACGATAAGGAATTAAAGTTTATATGTATATGTAGGGTGGGTGGGTGGCCACTATCCCATCCTCCAATCAGTAAAACATCATTAAAAATTATTTGAAAAAATTGTATGAATAAATCTCTAAAAATTGCAATTATTTTGTGTTTATTTATATTTTACAACTTTTAACTAAAACCCTCGCTTATGTTTTACTAATTGGAGGGTGGATAGAGGCCACCCACCCACCCTACATATACATGATAACTACAATTACTAACCGTTGATGATTTTGCTGCTAAAAACAATCAAACCCTTTATGTAATAAAAAATAAAACAAAATCAAAATTTAAGTTTAAATATAAATGACTTTTTATAGCTACTCTTATTTAATTTAGATTTAAAGTCTGCCCACCCATCATGCATCAAATTTTTACTAATTTACTCACTCAAAAACTTTACCTTTTCAATTTCTTTTTTATTCAAAAAGCTTTGTAATTATTTTTTTTTAAACACGAGACGATAAGGAATTAAGGTTTATATGTATATGTAGGGTGGGTGGGTGGCCTCTATCCCACTCTCCAATCAGTAAAACATAAGCGAGGGTTTCGATTAAAAGTTGTAAAACGTAATTAAACATAACATCATTGCAAAATTTAATAGATTTATTCAAACCCATTTTTGAAATTTAAGAAATTTTGAAAAATAGAACATAACTTTTCAAACAAAAGCACCGTCACCATTTTATATCGTCTGATAAAGTACCTGACTACGAGTAATTAAGTTTTTTTTTTGTGATTAATATTGAATATTTTTGCATAGTGTATATTTTTTTAATAAATTTAAAAATACGAAAAAATTTTCGTGAACCTACAACAATGAGTCTTACTAAGACTACAAAACAAATTAATTTGAAACAACTACTTCTCTAGCTAATACTTCGACAGACATTGAATAATACAAATTAATTTGCGTGTTACAAATAGTACAACTATCAAAGCAACACTAATTTGAATGAAATTATTTCTGTTGAACAAACTAATAAATGATAAAATGTACTTTAGATTGTTTAAATGTAACTATAACATGAAAAATTATGAAAAATGAATTTTAAACTGATTTCATTAAATTAAATTAGCAAAAGCAATTAAAAAATCTAGCATTCAAGGTTATAATCATCTGCAGACACGTGTTTCGAACTTTCGCTCTCTTCAGTACAGCTTTATTATAAAATTGATCTTAAATACAAATAAAAACACTTACTAAAATAAATATAATGAAATATGATAATAAATATAATGAAATATAAATAACTTACTCAGATATGTACGGCAACTGACACAAGAATGAAATATAATCGACTGAAGGTCTAATTTTATACCTGAGGTGGATTAGTGAGTTCTACAGAAATCATTACGTTCGGGATTAAGGAATCATAATAATATCATTTATTAGTTTGTTCAACAGAAATAATTTCATTCAAATTAGTGTTGCTTTGATAGTTGTACTATTTGTAACACGCAAATTAATTTGTATTATTCAATGTCTGTCGAAGTATTAGCTAGAGAAGTAGTTGTTTCAAATTAATTTGTTTTGTAGTCTTAGTAAGACTCATTGTTGTAGGTTCACGAAATTTTTTCGTATTTTTAAATTTATTATTTAATTTTCTACAACGAACTAAAGGATTTTAATACATTTTATTATATTTTTTTACTCCAAAATTCTTATCATTAAAGAGCAAAATTTAAATCCAATTTAATTATTTAGTCGTGAAAAAAAACGTGTAAATCATCTTTAAAAGAAATTGCTGCACTAGTGAAATCTCAACAATTCTACACAATAAATATTTTGGTACCCTTTGGAACCAACTAAAAATTTTATATCAAAAATCTTGAACATTTATACATAGTTTTAATCCATCTGTATGTACTTATTCAAGGTTTCTTCAGGGCTTTAAGTAAAGTTAGTTTGCTTTTAAATGTTTATACAATTACAAAAAATCTTAAAATTAATTTTCCTTCAAATATTTTTACAAATTCAAACGTATTTTAAAATGAGTTTCTATTATTTTAGCATTTTTTTAAAACAATTTATTTGCTTTGACGAATAAAGCACTAATAACATTTCTTCACAATTTTATTTGATTTACCAAATGTACATTTAGGACACAAAGTGACTATCACCAATGAATTTATTTGTTTGTATGGATTTTCTATTTTAAATTCAAGTAATTCTCATTGTTTTCTGTTGATACATTCAATTGTTTTGGTGATTTAAGCAATTATTTTAACCTATAATAAACTAATAATTAGAAAAAACACGAAAATATTTCGTAAAATCTACAACAAATGAGTCTTATTAAAACTACAAGAAACAAATCACTTTTGAAACAACTACTTCTCTGGATAGTACCTCGACAGACATTGAATAATACAAAAGTAATTTGCGTGTTACAAAATAGCAACATTTAATCTAAGTTTTCTCTTATGTTGACGTATTTCCATGCCTTTGTTGTGTATATAAATTATATTTGTATATGTAATCTCTTGCACTGGAAATAAACATTATTATTATTATTATAGCAAGGCTATCAAAGCAACACTAGTTTGAACTTATTTCTTTCTGTAAAATGAACTAAAAATGATTGAACGTTAATTTAATTCAATGTACCCTTAACATTTATTGATTGTAGCGTATTCTTGACCTACCACAATAATAAGTACAATGACCTAGCGTACTCCCGACCTATCCTAATAAATTACGCATTGACCTAGGTCAAGAGTACGCTAATTTATTCGTTGTGGTCAGAAAATGCTGGCTTTTTTGTAATCTTTCTGTCTTTAACGAATCGTTCGTGCTTAAATTAGCGTACTACTGACCTAGGTCAATGTGTAAATTATTAGGATAGGTGGGGAGTACGCTAGGTCATTGTACTTTGGATAAATAAATGAAATACAGATATAAAAAATAAAGAGTTTTTTCTCTATAAAGTAAAGATAAATAGAGAAAAATAAACAAATAACTGTTTTTTAAGAGATGAACAGAAACTTGAGAATTGAATGTAAAAATGTTTATAAAAGGATTATCTAATTAACTAATTTTATTAACATAATAATGTTTCACCACGGGTTAAGTGAGAAGTTAATCATAAAAATGTTTGCCTCAAAATGGACTACGGAAAAAATAACACAACAGAGGTAAAAGATAAAGAGAATAACAAATGTCAAAGATAATTTAAATTATTAATTAATTTTCTACAACGATTTAAGAACTTCAATACATTTTTATTATCAAATGTTAAAAGTGAAGTAGATTAAATAAAAAGAAAATAAATTTTAGCAAATATCGAATAGAAAAAAAAAAAGAAAAAAGTTATATTTATTTACAAATGAAACACTTATTATTATTCAACACTTGACAAGTTAAAATTGTCGAAACTATAGTCACTTAATAAAGTCCCAGTTAAACAAACA
Organism: Ontholestes murinus; assembly: GCA_963969525.1. Lineage (NCBI taxonomy): Eukaryota > Metazoa > Arthropoda > Insecta > Coleoptera > Staphylinidae > Ontholestes > Ontholestes murinus. Next base: position 36,555 of record CAXAKX010000747.1, read on the forward strand.
AAGTTAAAAACTGTTTCATTTGTGAATAATGATGTATAACGAAGTAGGAGCTTTCACCATTAACAGTTTCATATTTATTTTATACTTTTCTTTTAGAATTTCTTTTCTTTGCATTTTTCAATCTCCTTCACTTTTAACATTTATTTATTCTCTTGAATAGAATGTTTGTGATCGTTACTACGCGGTAATCCACACTTACACTGAATTTAAAATATATATTTGTGGTTAAAACATGGTGAATTTTTTCAATTCAATTTTATTCTTCTTATTTTTTTTATTTGTATACTTTCTCGAAATTAAATTATTATTTCCACTACATTTTGATAACATTACATGAATAATCATACGTGTAATATCAGTAAAGTGTAGTTAAATGTCTTTAAATTTCCGAGTTTTGTAAATATTTTCGGAGGAGAAATGGACCTATAACGGAACCCTTAGGAATACCTGTAAATTCGTTTTCTCTTTATATAGGCGGATTGATATAATTGTGTTATTTGTTAAATAATTTGTTGGTGGTTGTAAAAGATTAATGCATCAAAAGTATTTAAAAATATTGCTTAAATCGTTTAAAGCTGTTTCATTCATTTCTAAATTTTTTTCATTAAAAAAGTAAGTTTCTTAAAATATTTTTTCCGTTCGGTTTTGTAATTACCGAGTAAATCTTTTTTAATTCTGCACATGTGAAATCCATAATTTAAAATTACTCATCACTTCTTCTGCCCGACCAAAATTTTGTTACCCAATATTTATCTAAAGTTTCTATCAAAAGTATTCAATTATTACTTGAAAATTGTAATGGCCAATTTTTTATAAATAATTATTTTTAACAGTACTCATTTTTTCCAATTTTTTTCTATTTAGTCGAATAAAAAAGATATGTGCATTTGGAAAGTTTTAACCAAAATTTCTTCTCTTAAAACCCTCTATTGAAAATTGTAATTTTGTAAGTTTTCTCGAAAATGTTACTTTTTAATAAAATAAAACTTACTTTGTTGATTTTTTATCTTTTTGAATTTTTTCATTAAAAATCTCAAAACAACACATCCTTAATGGATCTATTTTAAATATTTCAATAAAAAAATCGACATCTATTGTCTAGAAAGAGAATTCTAT
>CAXAKX010000748.1:0-64485 GCA_963969525.1 Ontholestes murinus
AGGAGCTCTTGAAGGAATTGAAGGGCTTTTGGTATTGTGGGAGCATGTGTGATCAAGGCCGTATCATCTGCAAATTGCAGGAGATATGGGTTAAAGTAGGAAGGATCGGGGTTGTAGACATCCACGCAAAAAAAATGTTATATAACAAAGGTGAGAGTTCGGGGGTAAAGGAGAAGAAAATGAGTTTGGATTTTGACTTTTAGGGATCTATTGGAGAGGAATTGTTTGATAATGAAAATAATGTGGGGAGGGATGTTTAGGAGGTGGCACTTGTATAATAAGCCTTGGTGCCAGACAGAGTCAAATGGTTTCTGGTTATCCAAAAATAAAGCTGCAGAAGCTCTGCCTTCCAGGTGGGATGTTTGGATATTTGAGGCAAGGATAGTAAGTGGAAGGGAAGTTGATCGACGGGGAAGAAAACCAAATTGGTATTTGGGGATGTGATTGGAAATTAAAGAGAGGATTTTGTTTTGAGGAGGGATTCAATTTTACATAATACTCTTGTATATGTAAAAACGTCAGGAAAACAATATAACAAAACAAATCTGTAAGAAAAATATTCGGACATGCAATATTATATAATAAAGAATTTAGCGATTCTTTAAATTTCTTGGTTTTGGTTATGTTTTTTTTTTATTTCTACTACGATTAAATATCTTCATACACGAGTAGAAACATCCGGCGTCGTATTTATTTAATCTGTGCTGAAGAGGGTTATATTTGATTACCACTTCTTCTAGAATAATTGGTATTATAAACTCTATCGTCAAATAGTGCATTAGGTTTCCCAGCTTCTTTAAAGATTCATCTACAGCTTATATTGTACTTTAGTTTACACAGTATTCTTAGCGCACTCTTTTGATTTACAAATGATTTTCTTACATTAACAAAGCCGCCCCAGAATATCAGTCTATATCTTAGGTACGACTCAATTTCCCAAAATAAAATAATTTAGCAATTTAAATGTTTGCGCTGCCGATTAATATACGCATGCCGTTACGAAGCACTACTTATTTTCTTGCATACATGGTTTATATGTTCTGAAAAAATTAAGTGTGTCGTCAAGGATAACACCCAAAAATTTAACGTTATCAGATAAGTTATAGTTAATAACAAATATTATTGATTGCGCTGTGGTTAGCCCTTGATTATACCTAAATAATATATATGCTGTTTTTTGTCCTGTTTAGTATTAAGTTATTTTTATTAAAACATGATTCAATTTGGAATACACTCGAGAGTCGACATGCTTATTAATCCAAATATTGTTGATGAAAATAACATATAATAAAATACTACCTTGTGGCATGCCTCTAAGTGTTATTCATATTTGTACTCCATAATTTTACTTTATTTATATTTTTATTATATTATTTGCCTCGATTGCTGTTGCTTTTAGTTAGCATATATGGAATATATTTCCACACGACTTTCTTTGATTCTTGCAAAATTGTGGCAATTCATTTTTCAATTCCTCAAATTAATTTTGATTGATAGATTAATTATATTCTTAATATTAATAATATTATATTTCTTAAATGTATCTACTACAACTTGTATGTTTTAATAGAATATATTCTTTATACTATATTTTATTTGAATTCTCGTTTTGTTATGCATTTATTTTGTATTCATTTATATTGTTTTGTTTGTTATTATTCCAATTTAGAACTGCATTTTTTTATATATTTTTCTTTTCTTTTACTCCGCGTTTTAATGAATTTGATATATATATATATATATATATATATATATATATATATCAAACATCAAACTAAATAATATATATATATATATATATATATATATATATATATATATATATATATATATATATATATATATATATATGTTCTGATGTTTTTTCGGGATATTCGTCGCGTTTCGTTCGTTGAGGTTACTCGACGTTTCGGCGACATCTTCATTTGCCATCTTCTGGAGTTTTTGAAAAACTTTTATAACAATTGAACGCTCCAGAAACTCCAGAAGATGGCGAATGAGATGTCGCCGAAACGTCGAGTAACCTCAACGAACGAAACGCGAGGAATATCCCGAAAAAACATCAGAACAGATTACACTCGCGAAAACATCAAATATAACATATATATATATATATATACAGGGTGTCCCGTTAATTTGGGGAAATGGCTGGACCATAGATTCCTGAGGTCAAAATATGACGATTTAACGCAACTTATCTATATCCAAAAATTTACGGTTAAGCCGGAATTTGGCTTTAAAGTTTAAATTTTTTTATTTCTTTTGTTTATAACAATTGAACGCTGTATTTAATTTGAATGAAATTATTTTTAATAACTACCATAATATAATACATCATTTCAGTTATTATGGTTATTATTGGTCAATAAGAAGTATTAGAAACAGTAGTACCACCACTAAAAACTAAAATATTTTTTTATTGGTGGATCTAATAAAAACTAAAAAATACAACTTGAGAGACTATTTAATTTAAAAACTTTTTCATCTCTTAATAATATTTGATATCTTTTACGGTTTTCCCACAAAAAAATAAAATATATATTTTTTATCTAGTAAAAACAAATCCCAGTTTTCCATCGAATCGAAAATAAATGTTTTTCGTGGCCGTCTTTGTTTAAAAAATGTAAATTATGTATAATATTAATTATTTGGTGTCTTTTAACAATTAATTTTTAACTTTATTATAGTTCATAAATATTCATATTTGGAACCAATAGATGTCTTGTTTGTATTAGGATTTTGCAAATAAAATTGTTTGAAAAATGTTAGATCTTGTTTTGATTTATTTTATTAATTGATATTATTTAATTTTTATTCAATTGAGTAAGTTTATTTACTTATTAATGAGTGATGTATGATATTATGGTACTTATTAATAATAAATTTCATTCAAATCAAATAAAGCGTTCAATTGTTATAAACAAAAGATATAAAAAAAATTGAAACTTTGAAGCCAAATTCCGGCTTAACCGTAAATTTTTGGATATAGATAAGTTGCGTTAAATCGTCATATTTTGACCCCATGAATCTATGGTCCAGCCATTTCCCCGCATTAACGGGACACCCTGTATATATATATACAGGGTTATTCACGCTATACGGCACGGAATATTGTGGCTAAAATACGTGACTTTCAAAAAGTTTCACTTTGGGGAAATATGGGGATCTATTAGGGCTACTTTTTAAAATTGCTTTCATAATATACAGGGTGTCCCAAAAACCCTAAAAGTACAAAGTTGTGTTTTTTTTAATGAAACACCTTGTATTTTATTGCATTTTTGGATCCTTCGATAAAAATAAGTGTGTGTTTTAATAAGGTTTTTATTACATAAACCTTAAGGTTTTTGAAATAATTTTAATTTTGTAAAAATTTAACCTAATTTTCATGTTTCAAATACTTAAAAAGTAATTAAGCTATGCATACCGAATTTGCACTGAAATGTAACAATAGATCATATTTTATTTTCCAAGTATAATAAACTTGACATCTTATGCCGGGTGTAAAAAAATTGGAATTAAACAAATGAGAACTTTAAATGGCTATAATTTCATTTATTTAAATGGAACGCTGAAAAGACTTTCCACAATTCGTTGATGCATATTCATTGGTGCTGTTGGTGGTTCCTTAAAGAACAATCTAGCAGGCCATTTGGTGGGTTCATTCTTACCAATCCACTGGTTGGGAAAAATCAAATGCCCTCACGTCTTGCGAAAATTGGACAGGTGCTCTGTCTTGTTAAAACCATACCCTGTTTCTTGTTAGTTAGGGTATACTAGCTAACGTTCCGGGTAAATCAATTCAGAAAGTGCAAATACATAGGCCTATTGAGATGGCCCTCGAAGAAATGTGGACCTACTACATGGTTTCCAAAAATTCCGCCCCAGACATTCAAAGACCGTCGATGCTGATGATCAACTTGTCTCATAACATGCGGATTATCAGTTGAATAATAGTGAAAATTGCCTGTTGACAGATGCGTTGTTATGGGATGTCCTGAATTTCCTGTCTTCCCCAGATACAAAATTCGGAACGAAATTGAAAATCAGTATTACTCAGTTCTTGATGTAGCTGAATATGGTATGCATGATATCGATTTTTTTCAGAATGCTTTGTACTGACTTCTCGCTTATGCCAGTTTCTTCACCAATGTCTTTTTGGTTTACGTTGGGATGCTCAGTTGCTGTTAATAGCACTGAAAGTTGGTTTTCCTCGTTGATAATAGGCTTTCTTCTTTCTTGTTTTTTGTAATTCACACTTCCCATTTCAATAAATCTATTGAGTAAGTTCCTAAAACATTTCTCCTCCGTTCGCCCTTTTCGAAATCCATGATGATAATTTGCTGTCTACTTATACCGCGAAACGGAGAAAATCACTTTGCAGCAAATATCAGAGAGATTTACATGTCAAACTAATTGTTCAATTGACAGATGCATATTTTCAGTCATGGCTATCTATTCAAAAACAAATTCGTATTCAAGGACCGTTTGAAATATACATTCTTTTATATCTTTAAAAATATCACTTTTAGATATAGGTTATGCTTAATATTTTTTGTAGGAAATTAGATGCAGAATAATATAGAATTTAAAAAAAATATGATTCCATTTAAAAAAAAAGAGTTACGAAATTTTGAAATTTTAGAAAATGGCGTGTCTGATTCAAAGGCAGGGTTCCTCCAAATTGAAAATTTTTAACACTGGTACGTAAGCAGTACTTATGACCAACCATAGGAAAAAGAAAAATTCTTAAATTTTAAATAGAACATCAGAATTTTTTTTTTTGTGAACCTCCGCTTTTTACATTTTTTTCAGAAAAACGTCAATAACTCGGAAATGCCACATCGAAATTAAAAACCAGAAAAAGGTTCAAGTTATAAAATATTATCCAAATTAGAAAATGAAAAAATATACAGGGTGTTCCATTTAAAAAAATGTTTTCTTTTGTAATACCGCAAAATTGGGACACCCTGTATATTTGAAAATAATTTTATGGCATAGAGATTTTTAAATCAATAAATTTTTATACGAAACATTTTTTTCTATCTCTTACGAGAAAGGCGCTAGGAAAGCCTGACGCACTGTTGCAGGACCCTGTATATACAGGGTTATTCACGCTATACGGCACGGAATATTGTGGCCAAAATACGTGACTTTCAGAAAGTTTCACTTTGGGGATATATAGGGGTCTATTAGGGCTACTTTTTAAAATTACTTTCATAATATACAGGGTGTCCCAAAAACCCTAAAAGTATCAAAGTTGTGTTTTTTTTAATGAAACACCCTGTATTTTATTGCATTTTTGGATCCTTCGATCAAAATAAGTGTGTGTTTAAATAAGGTTTTTATTACTTAAACCTTAAGGTTTTTGAAATAACTTGAATTTTGTAAAAATTTAACGTAATTTTCATGTTTCAAATACTTAAAAAGTAATTAAGTTATGCATACCAAATTTACACTGAAATGTAACAATAGATCATATTTTATTTTCCAAGTATAATAAATTTGACATCTTATACCGGGTGTAAGAAAATTGGAATTAAACAAATGAGAAATTTAAATGGCTATAAGTTCATTTATTTAAATGGAACGCTATATTTATTAATTTATCAGCAAATGCACGTTTTAATTACCTATCGAATGATATTTATATCTTAAATGTTAAGTCTTCTCGTTTTTACAGAAAACGCCAAAATATTGTTTATTGCACCGTTTTAGTACTTTTTAAGTAAAAATTTTAATGTATCTAGTTTTCTATGGTATTCACGCTATACGGCACGGAATATTGTGGCCAAAATACGTGACTTTTAAAAAAGTTTCACTTTGGGGATATATGGGGGTCTATTAGGGCTACTTTTTAAAATTACTTTCATAATATACAGGGTGTCCCAAAAACCCTAAAAGTATCAAAGTTTTTTTTTTTAATGAAACATCCTGTATTTTTTTGCATTTTTGGATCCTTCGATCAAAATAAGTGTGTGTTTTATTAAGGTTTTTATTACTTAAACCTTAAGGTTTTTGAAATAATTTGAATTTTGTAAAAATTTAACCTAATTTTCATGTTTCAAATACTTAAAAAGTAATTAAGTTATGCATACCAAATTCACACTGAAATGTAACAATAGATCATATTTTATTTTCCAAGTATAATAAATTTGACATCGGGTGTAAAAAAATTGGAATTAAACAAATGAGAACTTTAAATGGCTATAACTTCATTTATTTAAGTGGAACGCTATATTTATTAATTTATCAGCAAATGCACGTTTTAATTACCTATCGAATGGTATTTATATCTTAAATGTTAAGTCTTCTCGTTTTTACAGAAAACGCCAAAATATTGTTTATTGCACCGTTTTAGTACTTTTTAAGTAAAAATTTTAAGGTATCTAGTTTTCCATCGTATTTAAAACCGTAAGATAAATAATTTAGACTGTTACTTTAGTTTAAAAAGCCTGTCTTTTGTTATAGTTGTGTTATTTTGCGTTTTTGTGTTAGATCGTTAGTAATCGTTATTGTTTGAACATCGTTGTTGTATTTAATAGTAAAAAATGAAAATTTACACAGATTTTCTTATACTGGAGGTTTTATAAATGACACTTCCAATTTCTTTAAATTGGTTTAATAGTTTCCCAAAAATGGCTGGCTCAGGGTGATTTCTTTCGGGAAACCTTAAAGTATAAACTCGACAAGCCAATAAACAATTTTGATGACATTCTCCAAGCATAAAGATAATACCAATACCCCCTTCTTTTGAGTAAATCTTCATTTTTTACCAAAAAATACAACAGCGATGTTCAAACAATAACGATTACTAACGATCTAACACAAAAATGCAAAATAAGACAACTATAACAAAAGACAGGCTTTTTAAACTAAAGTGGCATACTAAATTAATTATCTGACGTTTCTAAATACCATAGAAAACTAGATACATTACATTTTTTACTTAAAAAGTTTTCTGTAAAAACGAGAAGACTTAACATTTAAGTTATAAATACCATTCGATAGGTAATTAAAGCGTGCATTTGCTGATAAATTAATAAATATAGCGTTCCATTTAAATAAATAAAGTTATAGCCATTTAAAGTTCTCATTTGTTTAATTCCAATTTTTTTACACCCGGTATAAGATGTCAAATTTATTATACTTGGAAAATAAAATATGATCTATTGTTACATTTCAGTGTAAATTTGGTATGCATAACTTAATTACTTTTAAGTATTTGAAACATGAAAATTAGGTTAAATTTTTACAAAATTCAAATTGTTTCAAAAACCTTAAGGTTTAAGAAATAAAAACCATATTAAAACACACACTTATTTTGATCGAAGGATCCAAAAATGAAATAAAATACAGGGTGTTTCATTAAAAAAAAAACACAACTTTGATACTTTTAGGGTTTTTGGGACACCCTGTATATTATGAAAGTAATTTTAAAAAGTAGCCCTAATAGACCCCCATATATCCCCAAAGTGAAACTTTTTGAAAGTCACGTATTTTGGCCACAATATTCCGAGCCGTATAGCGTGAATAACCCTGTATATACAGGGTGTTCTGTTAATGTGAGAAAATGGCTACACCATAGATTCCTGGTGTCAAAATATAACGATTTAACACAACTTATCTATATCCAAAAATTTACAGTTAAGCCAGAATGTGTCTTCAAAGTTTCAATTTTTTTTATTTCTTTTGTTTATAACAATTGAACGCTTTATTCGATTTGAATGAAATTTGTTATTAATAACTACTATAATATGATACATCATTCCAGTTATTGTGGCCATTAGTGATTGACAAGAAGTATAAAAAACAGTAGTACCACCTCTTAAGAACTAAATTATTGTTTAATTTAAAAACTTTTTTATCTCCGAATAATATTTGATATCTTGTACGGTTTTTGCACAAAAAAATAAAATATGAAATATTATGCTCATTATACACTCATTATTAAGTAAATCAACTTACTCAATTGAATAAAAAATAAATAATATTAATAAATTAAATTAATAAAAACAACATCTAACATTTTTTATAAATATTATATTTATAATATTTATAAAATATAATAAAATTAAAAATTAATTAATAAAAGACACTAAATAATTATTGTTATACATAATTTACACTTTTTAAACAAAGACGGCCACGAAAAACATTTATTTTCGATTAGATGGAAAACTAAATTTTGTTTTTATTAGATAAAAAGATATATTTTATTTTTTGTGGGAAAACCGTAAAAGATATTAAATATTATAAAGAGACGAAAAAGTTTTTCAATTAAATAATCTTTCAAATAGTATTTTTTAGTTTTCAATTGATGCACCAATAAAAAAGTATTTTAGTTTTTAAGTGGTGGTATTACTGTTTTTTATACTTCTTGTAAACCAATAATAGCCATAATAACTGAAATGATGTATAATATTGTGGTAGTTATTAATAATAAATTTCATTCAAATCAAATGAAGCGTTCAATTGTTATAAACAAAAGAAATAAAAAAATTTCGAACTTTGAAGATAAATTCCGGCTTAACCGTAAATTTTTGGATATAGATAAGTTGCATTAAATATTTTGTTGTCCAGCCATTTCCCCACATTAATGGGACACCCTGTATGTATATATTTGCAATTTTACTTTTTTTGGGCGATTACAATATGTTTTATCGCCTAAATTAAAGGAATTTTATTATATACGCAGAAATAAATTTTAAAGGATTTATTAATTACTATATATATAAAGATTACAAATATGAGATTAATTCATTTGTTCACGAATCCAATCAACATAGCTGGAAACTTTGGCAAAGACTCCAGGATATCCTTTAACTGTGCAGGGTTTTACAGACCAAGAAACAATACCTACTTGAATACCACGTACAGTCAATGGTCCACCGGAATCACCCTAAAAATAAAATTACTCTTCTCAAATTAACGTGTAAAAAATATATAATAGATGTTTAACTTTGTCGTTAGTTTAAAGGCTACCTTTACGAATTAAACTTATTATTTTTAAAGGTATTTGTATTACTTTTTACCCTTTTAAAAATGTATACTATAACATTTATTGCTTTTAAATAATTGAACTAGACTTACACTGCATTGTCCCTTGCCACCCTCTGGAATACCAGCGCACACGTGATAATCCCTGTCTGTTCTTCCATTATGAGCACTTTCACAGTCTTCATTGGTATATACTTTAATATCAACGCGTTGCAAGTTCTTCATTACACTTCCTCCACTCTAAACAACATAAAAATTATTGTCACACATTTAGACGCAATGTCGTTTACTTACGTATGGGTATCCCCAACCAGCTAGTACAGCAGCTTGGTCTCCAGGAGTAGGGTCACCTTGCATTGGTAGGTATGTTTCTCTGATGTCACCACCAATTGGAATTGGTGATGCTAACTAAAATTAACAGTCAAATTACGGCTAATCAGATATACATTACAATATATAATTTGAGTGTCTCATTTTTATATATACTTGTGTTTGCATTTGCTGTACTTACAGTTATAACAGCAACATCGTTCTCATATCCACCTCCGGGTGAATAATTAGGATGGCTAACAACTTTTGTGGCACCAATCACGTTCGTGTTGTCATTCGTAATTGTTAAAAGACCATATTGGATGCTGAAGGCTGATGGATTGCTCTCCCTTAAATGGTTTAAATTATAAAAACATAAGTGAATTACATAGTTAACGAAATATTTTTTACCTTCCAGAAACACAGTGAGCAGCTGTTAGTACATGAGTAGCATCTAAAATAGAAGCTCCGCAAGAGTGGGAGTTGTAAGAACGGAGAGATACCTACATAAAAATAGATTTTTATCTTATTGAATTAATACAAAAAATAAAAATTTCAATGATTCAATATGTTTCTACTTAACTTTATACAAAACTTTTTTAAATGAACGAAATATTATTGTTAATTAATTTTAAAATATAAATATTAAAAATGTTTGAATATTGTTGGTTTACTTACGATGTATGGAATTTCTCCAGGTGCAGCATCTGTTCCATTGACGATCCTTTCAATAGGTGATGCTAAACAACGAATAATAATTGTTTATAATAATAAAAATAGATAATGGTTCATAATTATGCGACGAAGTGAAATATCTTCCGATGTTAAACTCAATAGAAAATAGGGACATTTAATAAAAGCAAACATTAAAAGGTAAATATTAACGTGAAGTGAACTTTTTGTAGTATTATAAGCAAATAAAAAAATATCTATAAAAGGAAACTAACAACATAATCTAACTGCATGCACTATGTGAAGCCAATTTTACTAGTTTGATTAAATTAATGTATTTTTATCTTAAAATATTCTAATTTTACCGATAACAAATGACTACTAGTGATAAATTTACTTCAATTTAAATGCATCACGTACCTGTGCATGCTGCCACCAAAGCGCTCAGTATTGTTAGCTTAATCATGGTTAATTCACGTATGCATTTCCAAGCTAGTAATCCGTTATTTATATACTCCTTTATCTTGTTATCTTATTTACGAAAATATATTTATAATGCTTTGATTAAAGTGCGTCCCAATTAAAGAAATCAGGGAAATACAAAAATCGGTTCAAGTGTTCTACATTAAACAATATACTAATTATCCATGATTATTTCAAGTACAGCACTCGATAGATTTCATTATTAAAATGTGTGTTTAGATAATAAAGGCAGTTTATGATTAACTTACCTTATATAAATAAAAATTATTATAGATATTTAATAAGGAAAATATGACAATGTTTATAACTTTCTATTTTAATTATTATTATTTATATATACTAGATTATAGCAACTGGTTGTCATTTAATTATCCTAGTACACAACTACTTCTCAAATAGATCCTTCCTTCCTCAAGAACGCTAAAAATACTTTCTTATTCCTTCCCAATATTAGAGTCATTCCTCGGGGCTCTCTTATCTCCCTTACTTTACAACAAATAATATCATGACTAATAATCCCGATCCTATGAACTTGCGTTACTCTTTGGTGACGACACTGCCCTTATTATAATTTTAAATAGTCTATCTAAGCATATAAATGGTTGATTATGCTTAGCTTAAATATAAACCACAAACACTAAAAAACATAACTGCATTTAATATTAAGGAATAATTATATCAATTAAAATTTTTACTAAGCTAGAGTTTGTTTAATTATTTATAATTAATTAATTGAAATATTCTTAAACACTAAACTAATGTACTTACCTTGTTTTTACAACTAAAAATGCTTAGTGATAGAAACATTGTAAGTGCTTTAGTTTAGTGTTTATCATGAATTGCTCTTCGTTACGGTCGCCACCATTATTATGATAGGTTTTTGGCATTTTTTTAAAACACGAATCCTCTGAAAATTTATTACTAAGACTAGAAATTACTTGCTAAAACAACTAAATCTCTGGCCAAAACAATGTTTTGTGATAAAGTACAAGAAATTTAGTATGATACTGACGTCACTATTTTTAATTCCATCAAATTTACTTAGAAAATTTTAATTTACGTTGAAAAATTTTGGTAAAACAATACAGATAAAAACGAAATAAATTTGCCGATCTACCGTAGGTATAAAGGTGTCTTATTTAGTCTAAAGTATTACACTAAATTTACTTAATTGTAATGATAATCGCTGAAAATTTTAATCTTGACAGGTGGTATTAAATATGGATAAGTCGAAGTAAATTAAATTAATAATACTGTCATCTAGCTGAACTGTTCAAATGATTCCAGCTAATGAATTTATGTATGTCCACATTTAAAAAGAGAAATTAAAGAAATGATACGAGATATCACTAAAAAGGTTTTATTTCCTAAATGTCTTGTTTCTAGTCAAAGTTTTAAATATTATATCATCTATGTGGTGCTTATAGTTCGTTTGAAGACCGAGAACAAAGTTTGAAAACCTCGAGTTTGAGATACTTCCACAGAAACATCAGGCGAGTGGCCACGATATTGTCTTGCGTAAGGAGAGAACTCTTGTATGGGTGTAAATTAAGATCGACGTGCAAAATTTTTCTCACTGTCCTGTCCCAATTTCGAAGAGCTTAAGCATGTTTCCTCGCCGAACCCGATAAAGACATTTCAATCAAAGGTCTCACTACATCGTGTTTTCTGGTATCTTCACACTTTTAGGACGCCCCAGTGCCGATCTTGTTTTCCTCCCTCCAAAATCATTTTCCGATCTAGAGCGTGTTTATGCGAAATGACCTTTGCGTTAGAGATTAGCTATTTTTTAGTGTTCATTACAAAACCTCGATGCCCACCGACTACGAACTGGCAATGAAAACTACATTATAACATGAATTTATGCATTCAGGAAAACACACGTATAGCTCATTCGTCAAAGTCCTACATCGGCAATATTTTCACTGATATCGGCATACTGAATAAAAAAGGAAGTGGTAGATACATATATTTCAGATCATACTTTCCAAATGATTCAATTCCTAATCTGTATGTCTTCTAAATTAAAACAAATAATAATACGTTACGTGAAATAATTTTTTCTTTTTTGTAAATATGAGTGGGAATTGGATCATCCCAATCATATTTTAATTTCCATAATTCTTGGATTATAAGTTTTGGATAAAGAGTAAGCAGCCTTAATTATTTTTCAAGGGTATTGATACAACAAATCGACCTAAATGATTACGATATGTATTATTTTTGAAGTGTGTTTCACAAAATTTCTCTTGTGGAGTTAAATAAACAAGGTTATTTTCGAAATTCTCTACTTTACAAAATTTTGCGAGTTCTGAATCGAAAGATAAATTACGAAAATACTTTTGGTTTGTCGGCGCAAATTGGCATTGTACCCGACACAATCCAGCCTAATTAGGTTTTTTTGCATTTTTATATTCGAATTATTAATTGTAACTTGACCATCAATAATTGTGTTCCAAAATAGAGTGGAATCAATAGGCATGTCAAGAAATTTCGAATGTATTGTTATTGTCTCCCGTTAATGTGGGAAAATAACTAGACCATAGATTCTTGGGGTAAAAATATGATGATGTAACACAACTTATCTATATCCAAAAGTTTACGGTTAAGCCGGAATTTTTCTTTAAAGTTCCAAAAAACTTATTTCTTTTGTTTATAACAATAGAACGCTTTATTTGATTTAAATATAATTTATTACTGATGGTAATCATAATATAACACATGATTTCAGTTATTATGGTTATTATTGATTGGCGGAATGTATGAGAAACTGTTTTATTATTTTATGTGGTGGTACCACATGTACTTCTTGCCAACCAATAATGGCCATAATAACTGAAATAATGTGTTTTAATGGTCATTAGTAATAAATTTCATTCTAATCAAATCAAGGGTTCAATTGTTATAAACAAATGAAACTTTTCGATATAGATATGTTGGGTTAAATCAATATATTTTGACTCCAGTCATTTCCCCACATTAACGAGACACCCTGTATATATATGCTGGGTAGGGCATTTATCTTAACAAAGTGGAATATTTCCGAAACAGAGGGAAATATGAAAACATGTTTCAAATAAATGTTTTTTTTTTATATACGGGGGCAAATTTAATGTCACTACGCATGGTTTTGCAACTTAGTTCTTTCAAAGTTATTTGAAGGTCAACTTTGTTCTTTTACATGTAAAAAGAAATTTAAATTATTTAAATAATATTTCTTTAAGATGTACTATTTCTAGTTTAAATTGCGATTGATATTAATCAAGCTTGTCGTAGCTAATGGCATAAAACTTTAATTAAACAAAACACAATCTTAAAACAGCAATAATGTAATAAATGCTGATGTCCCTCCATTTCAAGACATTTTTCAATTATTTTTCCAAAAGAATTTTGTGTACGCATAAGGGTATCTACTGAATTTTACTGACATATACTACGTATGCGTTCTTGCGTGTTTTCAGTGGTTGTGAGTACATTCTGATAAACATTGTTTTTGATATAGCCCCATAGGAAAAAATCTGGTGATGTCAAATCCGGAGATATCGCAGGCCAGTGTCCTGGTCCCCCGCGGCCTATCCATCGCCCTTCAAAATTTACAATTCATTTCTAGCAACTTGGGAATAATGTACAGGATAACCATCATGCTGATACAACATCACTAGTCTTTGGTCTAGAAGTACATCTTCCAGTAGAATTGTTAGAACATTTAAAAAAAATAGGTAAATGGTCCAATTACTTTGCATCTCATAATTCCGGACCATACATTAATAGACCATCATGTCTCGTTTTCAATTTCTCTAATCCAATGGGGATTTTCTGTCGACTAATAATATTGTGACGATTTACTTCATCATAATTGGTAAATGAATATTCATCAGAAAATAAAACTTTAAGAAAAAGTTTTTATTCATTATAATTTGATTATTTGCCCACCCAAAAAACGCCAACCGATGAATAAAATCATTATCATTTAACTCTTGATGCAATGATAAATGATAGGGATGAAATTTGTTTTTCTTTATAATCCTTAAAACACTTCTCCATGAAACTCCCGAATTCTTTTTTAATTCACGGGTACTTACGTGTGCATTGTAATGTATTGCAGCTAAAATATTTACTTTATTAGCTACGTTGGTTATTGACTTTGACTTTTCGCGTGTGTGCTTCTAGTTTCAACATTTAAATCTATTTCAAATTGTTTTATGATGCGGTAAAACGAACATTGCGGCGGAATTCTTGATTTTGGATGTTTCTCCGCATACAAGCGAATAGCCCGTGATACATTTCTTACTGCTTCTCCAAAAATAAGAACTATTTCAATTTTCTCTTGTAGAGATAACACTTGATAATTTAATCTTTATGACAGAATTCATTTAAGATGTCAATAATTATTTACAGTCACCACTTACTAGATATTTTGCATAATTTATGCAATAGCAGCTATGACAAGCTTTATGAATATGAATCGCAATTTAAACTAGTAATGGTCTTAGAGAAAAATTATTTAAATAACTTAATTTTCTTTTATGTGTAATAATAGAAAAAAATAAATGCTTCCATTTAAAAAACAAAGTTGCCCGTCAAATGACCTTGAAAGAACTAAGTTTCAAAATCATACGTAGTGACATAAAATTTGCCCCTTTATATCAAAAAAATTTATTTGAAACATTTTTTCATACTTCGCTCTGTTTCGGAAATATTCCACTTTATCAATATAAATGCCTCGCCCTGTATAATAATACAAGGTGTACCCGAAGCAGGTTTTGAACTTGCGGTCTCTAGTAGAGCTCTACCATCTTCCCCATTCAAACTCAGTGATACGAACCGCGGTTCTCATCCACTACATGAAATACAAGTGCGAATGTAGAGAAAGGCGCACGAAGTCCACTTGCGTGGTTTTTGAACTCCAAGTACATCTTGCTCGCTTTACAGTGAGATAGAGAGAGATGTTTATAGAAATCTTGTATCAATGCAAATTGGCATTTTAACTAATTTATATGTTAATAAATAATGTACCTGAAGCAGGATTTGAATCAGCGGCCTCTCGATTGCTAGTCAATTTGCATTGATTTATAAGATTAGTGTGTTCATTTGTCAAAAGGCTACCGACAAAACGTCTTTCTGCTTTATTTTTTCCAGTCATATTTCGTCAGTGATTAATGCGGAAAAGGATGAAACGAAAATGAATATGGTTGAATAGGGATTTTTAAATTTAGGGTTTATACTAGTTTCTAGAAAGACAATATAGGGATAATATATGAAAGTTGAAAGGATTTTTGGAGAATTTTTCTAATATAATATATAATTAAGATGATACCGAAGTTTTATTAGCGTACGAAGGGATACTTGCTCGCTAAATTCAATATTGCGAGAGGCTGGATTGTTGGGATTGGGATAGAGGGCACAACGATAGTCAAGTAATGGGCGGTACATCATCTTATACATTTTTACAGCTGTTCTTACATTGATGTCAATGTTTTTGTATGTTTCATATACTGCTTATTTATGATTTATTGATTGGTAAATCAGCAAGACGTTATGATTAGTATTTTAATTACTGAGTGTAGTTGAGCAAGGTAGTGGTCAGATTCTGCATGTAGGTATAGATTTGTTCGTGTTTTATTCCTATATGTAGTATAGTCTAGTGTTGCATCTTGTTTTCTGATTAAAAGAGTATCAAGGAATGGGATTTTATAATGAATTTTATTTGAAATGTAGGTATTTTGTTTTAGTGTTGTAAGAACTCATTTTATATAACTGTATAGTTTTTGAGTTTAAGTAATTAAGTACAACGAATAAAATCACGGTTACTCCTTACTTCTCTTATTTATTAGGAACGTTGTGTGTACATTTCGAGACACAAGGTGCTCATTATCAATAACAAACTCAAATAAATAGGTAAAGTAAAGAGCAACAGTGTATTATTTGTTTCCTATAGGTACCAAAAACGAGGAGATCTTCAGGACAGAAGTTTAACGAGTTTAACATATCATATTTTTAGAGGTAAAGATATCATCATATTTTACCTCACTTATTTCTGAGATATCAATTAATTAGGCCATATTCCCTATCAAATCACTTGATAACTGTACTTTTATGTGTATTACAAAATGAATTGTCATCACGAATCATGGACTTAAATGCATTATATGAGATAAGCCAATTATTTAAATTACTATCAAAGTTAAAAATTTCAATTCTAGTAATTATACTTTGCAATATGGTGCATTATTATTATTGTAAATTATACATGCGTCAGCAAGTAAGATTGCAAGATTATGTTTACATCCTCTTGCTATCCCTGGATTATATGTGTAAGGTTTGTGAATATAGGATAAAATATCCAAATTTTAAAGTTTATATAGTAAATCTTAAAAATTATCAATAACAAATTATTTTTAAATTTGCTAGCGTTATAATAAACTTCGTTTCTTTATTCTTATTTATATTTCTATTATTCACAAGGATAATTTCTGTTTGTGATGTATTAATTTTAGTAATATTTTTTAAGCGATTGCCTATTTTTCATATTTATGGCCCTGAACTACATGTAACTGTGATTTTTTTAATATCATTACATTTGTTATAATTGTAAGGATAAGCGTATGATGCAATTATAATCATATATTTTGTCAGCTTTTCAGCTATCTTTCCTACTCGTTTTATCAATTATAAGTGATTATTTCGCACTTGAATGCAGATTGTACCCGTTAAGTTATTGTTATATTTATCAATTATATTGTTTGAATATCTGATATCCTTAATTTTATACACATTTTTATTGCAAATCTAACTAGCGTGGGTTCAAACCTCAATAAGCGATTCAAACAGTTTATTTTATCCTAAATTTTGTTATTCAAATGTCTACAAAATGATAATTCTAACAAATGTGTTTTTACTGTAACATTTATTGGACAAATATCATCGAGCCATAAAAGTATAAGAGACATGTCACAGCACGACATGGAGCGTAAACATTATTAAAAATTAATAAACAATCTAAACAAATACGTCAATTAACTATGTCAACGAATAAAACAATTTAAAAATATGTCTAATAACTGCTGTTATTAGACGTATAGTGGGACCGCTACGTAACTGTAGCGTGTACACCCCAAAAAAGCTGAGACAAAACAGCCTTCAACTGACCCTACAATAAAAGAAAAAGGTAAAGAGAAGGTAAGAAAAAACTTAATACCCACAGTGATAATTCAATGCAACTTGCATCACTGCAAAGCTGCGACGGCCACCTTAGGCCGAGAGCTTGATATGGCGCAGGATTGCATTGCTTTAATCCAAGAACCCTGGCCTTTTTAAAACAAGGTTCATGGACTAAATAAATCGGGCAATGATCGGTTTTATGTATCCGCAGGTAAAACACCAAGGGTCCCATCTTCATGCAGCACCTATCCATCGAGGACCTTGTGGTTGTTCAGGTAAGGCTAGGCTTGAGAGGCGAGGAAGACTATCTGACACTATGCATCAGCATACCTTCCACAAGAAGCTTCCAACCGACCCCCCAACATCGGAGCTAGAAGCACTGGTTGTGCACTGTGAGAAGGCAGGCATACACCTCCTAGTGGGGTGTGACTCCAACTCACACCACTAGTTATGGGGATGGGAAGAAATCAACAGCAGGGGTAAGTTGTTGCATGACTTTATACTAAGTAGAAACTTAGATATAGTAAATAGATGTAACAAACCGACCTTTGTAAGGTCACGTTACCAAAGTTGCATTGACCTCACGCTTGCTAGTACTCATATTACAAGGTATATAAGGGACCCTCAAATGCGTGGTGGTGCACAGAACTTGAGGTGCTGAAAAAACATGCAAGAAGGACACACAACAGAGCCATGAATATGCAAAACGATTCCGAATGGAACAAATATAAAATAGCACAACGTCACTATGAAAAAACTGGTAAAACAAAGTAGAAAATGCCTCGGAAACATCACGTCTAAAACAGGCCCTCTCCAGTAACTCGTTACCAAAACTCACTAGCCTTAAAAGGAAGGACGGCTCTTAGACGGACTCACCTGAAAACACAGGCAAAATTTTATTGAGGTATTGAGGACCCATTTCCCGGGATGTACTTTTACCCATGTGCGGACCCCCATGAATACCTCCACGGAGTCCCGAACTAAACCGGATTGGGACCTGGTGGGCTCCATCATTACCAGGGAAAAGGTAGACTAGGCAATGAGGAGTTTCTCACCATACAAATCGACGTTTTCCTGGACACCCTCGTTGGCGTGTAGAGGGGATGTATTGCCTTCAGCTACACACCCTATGCATAGAGGGAAACTAAAGTAATCTTCATACCAAAACCAGGACACTTGGACTACACCACAGCAAAAGCATACCGACCAATAAGCCTCACATCTTTTCAATTAAAGATACTGGAGAGGCTATGCGAGCGGTAAATTAGGGAAACAGTCTTAATGAAACATCCTTTACATCCCAATCAACACGCATACGGTGAAGGCAAAGTTGGTAGATCCTTCGAGCAAAAAACCTTCACCCTTGCGACTTTTATTGACATTG
Source organism: Ontholestes murinus (assembly GCA_963969525.1). Taxonomy (NCBI): domain Eukaryota; kingdom Metazoa; phylum Arthropoda; class Insecta; order Coleoptera; family Staphylinidae; genus Ontholestes; species Ontholestes murinus. The sequence goes on from CAXAKX010000748.1 coordinate 19,007, forward strand.
AAGGAGCCTTTGATAAGACCTCCTTCCTAAAAATAACAGTGGCACTTCGACGCAGGGGAGTTTCGGTGGCATTGGCTTAAAGCCACCGGAATTGTATCTCCAATATGCTACAATAGAGGACAGCAAAGATTTAAATATGCGACACGAAACTGTGCTGTCTCCCCTACTATGGAACTTAACTATGGAACCTAGTCGTAGACGATAACCTGGAGGTACTGAATAAACAGGGCTTCTATACGGTAGGATACGAAGACGATATTATTATCCTACTTTCCGGCAATTCGGAAAGTATGCTAGCGAAAAGTATGTCAGATGCTCTTGACACAGTAAACAAATCGTGCACATACCAGGGTTTATCCGTAAATGCGACAAAAATGGAACTGGCACTGTTCACAAAGAGAAGGAAGATTAAAGATTTGAAACCACCAAGCTTTCGGGGCGAATAATTCACCCTGAAAGATGGAGTCAAATAGTTGGGCATTTTTCTAGACAAAAAGCTAAACTGGAATGCCCACCTGACGGAGAGATCTAAGAAAGCATGCATAGCCCTCTGGCAATGCCGACGAGCTATGGGGAAAACATGGGAACTATCTCCAAAGGTAGCTCTATGGATCTACACAGCCATAGTGCGGCCAATGTTGGCATATGCATCATTAATATAGTGGCCAAAAACGACAACGAAATCAGTCGTAAGGCTCCTAGACCACGTTCAACGCAGCGCCCTTTTGGCCGCGATAGGAGCCATGAGAACAACACCAACAGCTATGGAAGCCCTGCTGCAACTGACAAACTTGGACATATTTATCAGAGAACAAACAGCAGCGGCGGCAATAAGGCTTCGAGCAACAAAGACATGGTTTTTAAGCAAAGGAGGAGGTGAACACCACATAATCTTAGAAGATCTAAGGAAAAGTAATCCCGAGATTATGATGCCGGTGGACAACATCCCTCGAAAATACATTTTACCAGGAAGCTTCAAATAGACCTGAGATTCGAAAACTCAGGAGTAGGAAGCAAGCAAAAAGACATCAACATATTCACTGATGGGTCGTCAACGAAAGCAGGGGCTGGTATAGGAATCTTCTGCAAAAACAGTACTGCTACAGGTAAGATAATGAGCACACAATGGTGAAACTCGTAGGTATACTATATGCAGCAAAAGCAATATCTGACAAGAAGATTAAGGATAAAAACATATACATACATATACAAACTGCATCAATCAGATGCCACAATGAGGGATGGGACAACACACCTAGCTGTAGAGTCTCAAAAAACTTCATCGCAATGAACTCTAAAACGGCCAGATTCTGTATGCAACTGTCTAGAGAAAACCGACGGAAGGTAGGGGTTCGACCAGGATACTGCAATTTACGATCACACCTGAACAAACTGGGACTACAACCTAGTCCTACCTGCAGAGGGTATAAAGCAGAAGACTAAGACGCGGAGCATGTAGACTGCCCCGTATTATCCAACCTACGTAATTCCGCCCTGGGTTGGCTTAACCGTGGCAAGGAATGAGGACTTATATGGGACGACGCAAAAAGGGCCCACTTGGGTCTACGTTCGGCGAGACTCTCTGCTCTCCCATCGATTTAAACCAGAACCAGAACTGCTGTTAATAACAACTAAATGGCTTAATACATGTGAGATTGTATTAAAAAAAATCGTAAGGAAGAAAGAACTCAAATTCGCATAATTTTTGTATACAAAAAATATTGAAAATATCATAAAAATACGATTCAATTTACAGAAATGTTTTAAAAACACCCAATTGTTACAGAAAACCTTAAAAATTTAAACTTTGAACAACCAGGAAATAGACAATTGAACTAATGTTAGATTGGAAACTGTAACAAGTAAATATATATTGCATTCAAACCATTAATATCAGTTCTTTGATTCATGGGATATGTTTCTTTATTGATATGATAAATCTCCATAAACAATCGATTTTTAGGCGTTTTTCTGTATCTGGAATTCAGTAGTTGTAACATTTGATCAATGTAAGTTAACTTACAATCAGAACAAGGAATTTTATAAACAACATCCGACTTAGATAACAAAGGGGTCTTGTCCTTAGTAATGCTAAACAATTTTCCCACCTGTATAGTGGTTTGTTTTGCAAATTTGATTTTTTCGTTATTTAGTGAGTTGGTGCGCCAAACCCTTAATAAATGGTATTGCCACATATGATGGAGTAATAGGAGCAACTACGTCCTCAGCTGGCAACAAAACTTTGTGCTCCGCCGTTCTTACCCTTGTATTCTGTATTCTTGAATTCTGTCTTAAAATATTAAATAGTTTTCGAAAATTATTCTGTAATAAAGTAAGGTGACAAGTTTTTAAAATGTTATTTTTTAAGACCAAAATGACATTGATTTTCATGGCCATACGGTGATAGTGGTAGTTAATGTAGCGACCTGAACTTATTGATTTTTGAAACCAATCTAATATAATGGTGCTATCTGCAGCCCTTATCAGTCTAGTATCAAGAAAGGGAACACTACATTCAATTTCAATTTCAACTGTAAACTGATTATTAAAGTTATTAAAAATATTAACTGTTGTTTCTATATGTTCTGCAGGCACGGCACAAATCAGATGATCAACATACTTTTATATAAAGGGAAAATGAATGAATACGTAATGATGCAATTCTCTTAGTTTCCTCTGCTTTAGAACTTTTTATACCTGCTTTTACAGACATCAGTCTGATTTAAATGCAATTTTGATTTCGTCTTATTGCTTTTAACCACACTTTTCTTCTTTTAAGCTGTTTATTATTAGTTGTAGTTGGTAACGATATAAATATTTTATTGGGTGTTTAAAAAGTAGTATTTACACAATGAGGCACTTAATAACATTCATAGTAAGTCGAAGTGCTGGGAGCTATGTCTTCCTTTGTATATAAATTAGGATCAATAATAAATGTAGAGCAACAAAATACACTCATTTTGTTCTCAACTATAGCGTCAAGTTTTCTTTAATACTAAATAAACGCCATATGAACTGATATGAAAGTTTGTAACAGACAACAAAGTGGAAAATTGCGTTACTAACCCCTGCATTCTGCCGAGTAGTAGTAGTAGTAGTAGTGTTAGGCTATCGACCACGTGGTCCTTCCGCCATGTGTCATTTGTGTATTTGTGTGTGTATAAATGAGCTTGTTACTTTAAAGGATCGCCCCCGTCACTTTAAAGCACCATTAATTGGATCCCAATGGTGAATGGTACCGGTCACCCATCCGACTACTGACCCGAATCAACGTTGCTGCACGTCAGTTCGGGGCCGTAACCGATGCGCCACCACCGGCGTGTCATTCTGCCGATTTCACGGCAATTTTAATTTTTTAAATATTATATATTTTTTTATCTCTTTAGGATAATTTTGTTTTTGTTTTGTTTTATTTAACTTATAAAATATATAAAGTTCCTAATTGGGGAACTACAGATTTCATCGTTTTGTTTACGAGATGTTTTTTCAGCTTTAGCGCTTTGTTAATTTCTAATCCTTCTCGGACATTTAGATTACGGCTACTGTTACCTGCATGCAAAATCTTAAAATTATTTTCTTCGAAGAACTGGTTATGTGTTATGACCGCCCTTCTTACCTGAATGTACAATTTTAGCATTTAAGCAAAAACAGATTACCTTCTGTACCATTCCTGGATAATGATGTAAATTAGAAAACTAGTCAGAATAAACCGTAAATAATTGTGAAACCAACCAAATGCCTTTCTATAAACAACGCCTAATATTAATATTGTTTCACCGCCTAATAAACGAGAATCAAATTCAACAAATATTATATTAACTAATAATTACGTTTTCCCTTTTATGATTACTTCAAAAATTTTTGTAACATACAAATGCATGAAATGTTCGTTACAATTATATTATTATATACTGACATTAATAAGTAAAGGATTTATTACCTGCAAATAGTGAATTAGTTGTGGTGTGTAAATTTCGTTTTTATTAATTTATTAAAATCTCCCTTTTTGTGGTTGTTTAATCTACTTTCGATAAATACCTTATATTTAATCAGATCTAATTAATAAGTATGTTTTTTAAAGGCACTGTTCATATTAAACAACACTGAATAAATATGCACGGCATACATTTCATTGCCCGCAATTTTAATCTTCATTCTTCTCCATAAAGTAGCGCCACCTGTATAACCTACTTATAAGCTGTATTGATCCTACAAAACGTTAGCACAGGACTCTAATGACGACAGGAGGTAGATTGGTATATTGCATAAAAGATGGCAGTGACAATACCATTTATAAGGGTGTACGAACCGCTAGAAAATCAATGCAGGTCATTCACACCATTCGGGTTCATTAATTTAGGATGTATGGATGCTCCCCATTTTGCCCTATATATTAATACTAATTGGATGCAATTAACGCCCATTTCACACCTAGACTATCTCAACGCGGCAATTTTAATTAGTAATTACGGAAAAAGTCCTTGCGGAACATAGTATTGAAATATTTTAATGAGAATGTGTAAAAAAAATAAAATAAAGTTCGTTCTACATTGTTTTCGCATATAAAAGAGATGAGTCAACCGTCTAACTTTTAAGTTAATAATGGCAATTAAAGTTTCTCGACGAACGTTAATGAAATACGTGTTTTGAATAGGCTTCCTTAAACGTGCCTATTCAACTAAACAATTTACTGCAAAAAGTACACCTCTGGTATTATTATGGTGAAGATTGCTTCTAAAGTTATAAAATCAGGTATGCGTTTTGCATGTTTTAGTTCTGAAATTCTAAACTGTGTTTATTTTTAGTGATTTAGGCGGATTGTAGCCAGTAGCCGTACAGTTTTTATAGCACAGAAATTAGAAAAATCTTTGGGGGATGCACCAACGGGAAGTTTACTGTTCAGCTGGGGTAATAAAAGTTGAAGGAGAGCTATTAAACCATGGAATTCCCAGCAAATGAGTTTCAAATGTCGCGGGCCGTCATAAGAGCAAGTGTTGTTCCGTGTTGATAAGTAATATTAATGCATGAAGTTACGTAATTTAGTCTTAAACATGGCATTACTTTTATGATGTTAAAAATTATTGCGATAATAAAATATTTTTAATGGTAACTGCAGATGAGTGTAAGTAAACGCTGGTTAGATTTAAGAAAAATGTTATAAATACATTTTTAACTCAGGTATTATGGAAAAATTTATTACTAGTTAAGCATAAATTTGAACCAATTTCACTTTTTAAACATTATAGAGCACTTTGTATACGATGAATTAAATTCTCAATTAACCCGTGGTGAAATATTTTTATATTAATAAGAGGTTAATTAAACACTTGGTGTTGTTTCAAAAATGTGAAACAACATCAAGTGTTTAATTAACCCCTAATAATCAAACAATAAAAGTGGAAGAGAACTCCGCCCGTTCTCCTTTTGATTAAAATTTAAGTATAATTTCATATTTTGTGATATAAATCTAGTCATATACTGTTAAAAAGGAGTACAAAGATATAAATAAATAAATAAGGTCAGTAACATCAAATCATTTGATGATTTAAAAATGCATCTTTAATGATTAGAACTGCATTACCTACACTTGGTATATATCCCTATACTAAGTGACATATCCGAGCACACAGAATAAATCTTTTTACATTCATAATATTTTGTACAATTGCAAGGGAAAACCTAGTAAAGAAATTAACAAAATTTCTCTTCAACTAATTTCATGAAAAAAACATTAATAATGTACCACGTTGGGCTATACACTCTCTAAGGCGCCTAGGTTCGCTTTTAATTAGGTGATTGATGTTCTTCTGTTGTATCTCATTCCAAGAAATTACTAACGAATTTCGAAGTGCTTCTAGAGCTTGAGGGGGATTCTACAAATTAAGGAGTCTTTAACCCATGATATCCTACACATGCTCAATTGAAGATAAATCCGGTGACTTCGGTAGCCAGGGCACAAATTACAAAGTGATTCAGCGTGCTCAAAGTAGTGCATTGCCCTTACAATATGTGAGCAAGCCTTAATCTGCTGAAAAGTAGGATTTGGCAATGTCTGAGTATAGGGTAGGGGATTAGGTTCCAGAATTTCATCGATTTAACTTTTTGCGGTCATGTTGCCTCTAACAAAGATTAGTGGTGACCCCAACAGTGTAATGTACGTGCCTACTACAAAAAATTGTGGATTTTTCTTTTTATCACATTGTTTTCTGACTCTGGTCCGGTCTAAACAGAGAACTCGAAATGATTTCGACGATACTCAGCGTTTAAAGGAAACACCGAATTGAAAAAAAGGCCAAATAAGAATGCGGTGGTAAACTATTCGCATTTGAATGTCTTCCATGCTCTTCATACCACTGGTTTGCAATCGGCCTGGTGGTGGTAAACGATGTCTTAAAGCCAACAGTCTCAAACGCCGATCTGCAAGCTCTGTGGTTCTAAATACTACGTGGTCCTCTACCTCTAGCTTTCCGTGTTCGAACCTCTGGATACCATGCTCGACAACACCTTACAATACTATCTAAACTTCTGTGTACCCTGTCCCTAATTTCTAACTATCCGCCCTCTATAAAACTCAGTAAGTTGATGAAAATTTGCGCGTCTTTGCACGTAAGGTATTATAAAAGATAACAACAAAAGCTTAGAACTCAGCAAAATTAAAACCATTACTACGGAAAACATGTTAAATTTCACCTAGTGCATCAATAAATAAACAAGTTAAATAAAAACGAAAACTTTATCTGATACAGCTAAATTTTTAATCGTTTGTTATTTTCACCAACATAAGCCTAAATATAAAATTTTATCAAAATAAAATGATTCATACTGAGTGATACGATTTCTATGCTACTTAGTATATTTTTGGAGCTGTCTATATCAATTAGTTAATAGAGTAATATTAACAAATGATTTAATTTCACTCCTAATGTCCATTAGATGTAATGTTATTTGAGCTTTTATATATTTTCAAAACAGATTCCTAATATTTCTTAGCAATAAGAAAATATACTTGCTTCAATAAACTACGTTTTTATACATTTATAAGTAGAGAGCGGATAAAAAAGCTTAAAAAATGTGAAAAAAAAGCACTTAAAAAGGCACAAAATTTAGAGAAAAAAAGCATTAAAAAAGCATAAAAACAGGAAAAAAGCATAAAAACACGAAAAAAGCAGTAAAAAAGCATTAAAAGGCACAAAATTTAGAGAAAAAGAGCATTAAAAAAGCATAAAAACAGGAAAAAAGCATAAAAACACGAAAAAAACACTAAAGAAAACTATATTTTCTTGATATGTTACACGTTTATCAACATATTTTACAAAGAAATTTGGCTTAAAACTAAAATAAACATACTTTCTTTACGCAATATATAATATCATGTAAGTATTTAAAAATTAAATTGTAATTTTGTATACGTTTCAAAATAACTAAAATCTCTTCATAAAAACAGTAGATCATTAAATGTTGTTCTAAGGGTTTAATTGTAAAAATTATTACTTCTGACGCTCAATAAATTTTTGAAAGTAGAAAAGCTTCTCTTTATTTTAAATTATAGCTGGATCCATTTGAAAATTGCCATTCAAAATCAAGTTTAATTTATTTAATATTAAAAATCCTTCATTTTCAACGAATACTTCTTTCGATATTATTTTGATTTCTTGGCCAATGCATGCAGGTATTTTCTAAAATGAATCTGCTTTTATAAAGATTTGATTGTGTTGCTCACAAAATTTAAACGCGATTTTATGTAACTCAATTGTTTTGAAGGAAGCTCTTGTTTCTTAAGAACTGTTTAACAGTCTTTAACTGATTTGCTTGTCGTTTCGGGAAAGTTGTATATAACCTTATTAAATTCTTCAAAATTGTTCGCATAGTACATTGTAGCATATAGCCAAATTCCCCATTTTGTTAGCACTGGTTTATGGGGCAGTGAGATATCAGATAATGACTTCTTGAATAATTGTACTCACAGAAGAATATAAGAACTATTTTTCCATATTTAATTAAATCTACAAATGGAAATTCAGAAATTCGTTTCTATCCATGTGCTAAACTTGTACAATGCACAAAATGCATTATTAGTAAAATTTTGTAACTTGGTATTGTCTACGGCAAAAATAAGCTTGTCAGTCCATCATTTATGAATTTTGCTATAATGTTATTATCAGTTTTCTTCAATTCTTTTGTATATATCAAAATACTGTTGGTCGGATGTCTTCATGTTAAACTCATATTATTAAATTAAACAAGTCGGTGGTTTCATCCACACCAAACCACATATAATTATTGTTAATAATATCTTTAATTTTTTGTATGGTTTCATAGTATCTAAGAGCTACATAATTTCTTCTCGGGAATGCGTATTTTACAATATTTTCCCAAGAAAGATTTAAATGCATTATTTTGTAATTTTCTTAAGGGGATATTAGAATGTAAAAGTATTTTGCACAAATGTGAATTTAATTGAAGATGATGCTAAAGATTGTGAAATGGTGCTGTTTTGTTAGTTCAGCTTTGAACTTTTTCAAACGTTCTTGACGTAGTGTTGTTATAACATGTTTTACATACAAGTCTTGACTAGTTAGGATGCAGTTGGGAACTAAAATAAAACTTACTATTTTTAAACATGCCTTACAAAATAATGTATAATTTTCACTTATTAATTCTGGATAGCCTCTAATTAATTCTTGTATTGTGGTTTTCACCTTTTGCATTATGGGTTAAATATACATGTGAATTATATAATATAATTTATCTGTGATTCCCCAGGTTAATACGATTCACGCATATAGTAATTTTTGATAAATAAGCAAAGTTTTTGGAATGTCAATTCAATAGTTTATGAATGCGAGTTTGAATATGAAAATTAACGAAAACGGTAAATATGCGCCAGTCGTCCCATCGGTACTTTTGCCGAGAGAAGGAAATTGATACGGTTGCAGAACACCTGATTAGCTATCACTTAAATTTGTTTACATTTAATACTTACTGGGGCCCCTATTTATTTTTTAACGACGTTTACATCCGGAATATCATAGGTGTGATTTCTATGAAGCGTTCGTCTGTATTATCTGAATAATGTGACGGTCTATTATATCTACTTATTTATAAACGAATCCATTGTAAATTGGTAATTTATACTAATATTTATTAATAATAAAATTCGTTATAATTATTGTGTCATATTATGAAGATTTTTAACAATTATGTTGTCAAAAGACACGAAGAAAATATGTAATACAAATATAATCTATAAATGATGGGATACAGATTTTTACGAAAATTCTCTATATTAGCACATTAATTTAATATCAGCGTGAAATTATTATTAAAAGTTTTTTAAATGTTTAAGAAAATGCTCCAAATAAGCATCAAAATCTAAAAAAAACATGAAAATAAGCATAAAAAGTAAAAATAAGCACAAAAAGTCAAAATAAGCAAAAAAGCCGAAAAAACTTAGCGCTAAGTAATCACATTCTTCAAGATTCGTATAGATATTAAGAAATTTTTTTGATGCTATTAATATTATGGATAAGCATAATGCTAGAAATCCGCTCTCTATTTATAAGAAAGATGGATTTTAGAAAATCATTATAAAAGTCTGTGCAAACAAATCTGATAACGTAATTATTAATAACAATGACACAGTAGACACAACAAAATACTAAAAAGCCAATGCCATAACACAGCGAAGTTCCGCGAAATTAAGGTATTTTGAATAAAATAATAAAAAAAAACAACTAAACTTGCTTTAAAACAACACTGACATAATTAGATCAAAGCATCTAAAACTAGAAGTCAATAAACTATAAATTAAATTTTCAAAACGTTTCTCAACCGTAATATTATCTGTGCACGAATTGAAATCAAACCAACTTATTATGTTTGCTCTTTCATTTTTGAGCTACTGTCTGCTGAAATGTACTCTCTTACCAGAATTGACCTAAAGTCGCCATTGTACTTCTGCTGCTTGGAGAGTGTGGTGCCTCCTCTACTGCCTAGGGCTGTATCGTCTGCGTATTATGTCGCTTGTAAAGATATTTACCTGTACGTGTCTTACGCTCGCTTGAGAGCGTGTTGTTTATTGTGCATCTGAACTTTCTGTCACGAAGAACGTCTTGCTTAAGTCGAATTAAGTAGTCGGGGAAAATGAGATGGAACATTTTATAGATGAATCAAATTCTGTCGAAACCTTGCCGAACGTTTCAGAGATGTCAAGGAATACTGCTGTAGTGTCGCGTTTTATTGAGAAGCCTCAGAGGTGTACTCGATCACCCTGGATCTTGAAAGCTTCCATTTGGAGAGGAAACCTGCCATACGCATTGTGGCGTTTGCGATGTTTGGGAGCGCACGTCTATCCTTTTTTAGACCATCACGGAAGAGTTAGCTTCGATCATCTCAGATTTACAAACTTTTAACTGTTTTATTAGCTCATTTAGCTCTTCTGAAGTGGCTGTTTGTTGGATATTAAAGAGATAATTCGCGGAGGTTTCCGTAACTTCGGAGTTGAAATCAAAGTTTTCACACGGGATTTTTTCATCTATGGTTATGTCCAGGTATTTAACGGAAGCTAAAAGAAGGATAGAGTATGGGAACTACAAACTTTATGCGGAGAGTTGAAGTGAAGATGGTAGGGTGCTAGGAGTTGTGGCTTGTGGGCTTTGATTGTAATTCACTATTTTGAAAACTTGTTAAAAGAAATCAGTAAGTTGTAAGTATAGGCTAGAGGGGTGTTGGTACATGGGTGAGTATCATTTAGAGATTTTAGCATCTATGTAAATAAATAAAAGTAGAGAAAACCGAGGTTATAAATATCAAGATAGAAAATATTGAAGAGTAAGGATGAGGATGAAGAGCCTTGTTTCAAGCAAAACAATAAGAAAAGGAATACGTAAAGGCATATTTAAGAAGTGATATTTCTACGATAGTTCGTAATGCTAAACAGTGTCAAAAGCTCTCCAAGCATTTAGTAATATAGCTACAGGGAACTTTGCCTTTATTGTGGTTCGATTTAAGAAGATGATGGGAAATATAAATGGGTATTTAGTAGTGCGGTTAAAAATTTAGAAAACGATTATCTTTTTCAGGAGGGACTCGTGTGTTTTCCAAAGAGAGAATTAAGAGTTATAGGGCGGTAGCTAGTTATTCAGGACGTGGATTAATCACCGTTGTGGATTATTATACCTAATTTCAAATGTAGGTGAAAGTATTATATTCTATATAGAAAGTTATTCATAGTTAATATATGGCTACGACGATAGGAATTGTCCAGTTGCTGAGATTTTCCCTTTTTTGAATTCTCTAAAAAATAATTATTTGATTATGTATCCGTTGGTTGATTTATTGTTTGTAAAGCTATAATAGTCTTGATAACTTCCATGTCGAGAAGTTTAAAACATCATTTTTCATAACTACTTGGTTTTCTGGTTCCCAATCAGAACTATCTATAGGCACGACTTTAATAATTCTGACTGTAATTGGTTTGTAGTATCCTAGTTAATTTTGCTAAATTTTTTTTATGTTAGAAATATGCATATGTCCCTTTTTACTTGCATTTTATATTTGATAAGTCGGAAGCTGAATTTTCGAGAGGATTTCTTTAGTTATTTAAGGTGTGTTCTATTTTGTGGTGTAGAATAAATCCTCATTGAATTATCTGTTAAAGGAATGGTTAATTCGCAGGGAGCTCTACTTAGATTTTTCGTTGGTATTATTCATCGGGTGTTGAATCAGTTGAAATCGCGTTTTATGTAACAGTACAGACATATCATATGTATGGCTTCATCTTATATATAAAAATATCATATCCTTGGTGTAGCGGTATGATACTTAGTAGTATAACGGTAAGATGTACGAGGCACATGGAAATGTATTCTTGATAACAAGGCACTATGGTTAATCATCATTATTGATTAAGACACTATACTACTACTATTCTATACATACTATAAGATCTAATTCATATGGGTTATTAAATATTGGATCGGCTTATAACATGTTAGTGAGAATATTCACATTTCTACTGTCAATGAAATTTGCAGGCAAAATATTGGTTCTATAACTAGAAATCCCATTACCATATTAAATGAATTATATAGTTGATGCTGGAAGCCATTACTTTGTGATTGTAGTTTGACAATGACTATGTAATGGTTGAAATCGGTCACTAATAATAAAAACCGTGTGTGATAACCACAAGTGAATTTTATTTATCGTCCTAATTAAATGCATTAACTCGCGAACGAATGTTCGCTTCAACAGACCGTTGTAAATTGATTGAATTAACACCTATTTCTACAATTAAAATAGTTACAGAATGTGCCTTAAGATTAAACTGTGTAGTGACTCTTTCGGTTATTAAATTGACATCGGATCCGAATCTAATAAAAATTTACCTTTATGACAATGGCCCCAATTACCATATCTACAACACCACTTGTTATTAAAATTGCACCTTTGTTTTGTGATTAGCAGAGTGTTATGTTTTTTATTACAGTGGATCAATAATCCGTTAATATGCCTTGGTCTTTAACAGTTTCTACATAACTTTTTTGTTCTATTTAACTCTAATCTCCTTTTCTAAACAAAACAACTAATTGTCTTCGATCCCTTAGGAACAAGTAACCGTTTGTTACTTATTATATCTACTCCATGTTCATTCGAATCATTAATTGCCTCGAGCATTTAGCTTTTTGCATTAAACATTATTGCATTTTACGAAAATCCTTAATTTCGTCGTCTTTTAAGTTATTTTCCCATTCTGCCCGCGAAATTAGTGGTAAACAACATCCTACCAAAAACTCTAGCACATTATCCCAATATTGTACCGGACGTTTTTTGATTGCTAATTAATGTAATGAAAAATTAACCTATGCGACGATAAATTATTTTGCTTAAACAGTTCTTTAAATGACTATTTACTATAATCCGTTTATTGTGAAATAATTTTCTAACAATATTAATGTACTTTCGGATATTTATTTTGTCATAACTTGAATTTTAAATGTGTTACAAGTTTCTGTCGCCCCCGTCACAAACACGGCGGAGTAGCTATATACTGCAATGAAACCTTTAAATCCACAAGTCATATAGATATTAATAATTTAGCAGAAGTGAAACATTTTGAATGCACTAGCGCTTATTTTAAAATAAATGCAAATGCAACTATAAATATTACTTGTATTTACAGATCGCCTGATGGTGACATCAATGTTTTTTTTTACTAAGCTAGAACAACTCTTAGTAATACTGTTAAGTAAAAATGACCAGTTTTTTATTTGCGGAGACTTTAATATTGATATTTCTAAACAGGATAAAATTTCTAATGAATTTTATATGTTAATTCAGTCATATAATTCGATGTTTCTAGTTAAAGATTACACCAGGATTACTAATCGAAGCAAATCCTGCATAGACAATATCATTACAAATTATGATTTCACAAAAAGCTGCGAAGTGATAAATACTGGTTTCTCAGACCATCTTGCTCAAATTGTTACAATTGAATGCAAATTGAATAAGTATTGTAGCTTTAGAACCACTCGGAAAATTACTGCGCATAAACTAAAAATAATTAATGATATGTTACGTTCAGAATCATGGAATCCGGTGTATAATGAGGAACACGTTAATAATCAATTTAATGAGTTCTTAAGAATTTTACTAAAAAGTATTAATGACATATGTCCCTTGCGTTGTGAAAAAGTTTCCAAACGGAAGCAAAATATAATGTTATCACCTGAAACAGTGGCATGTAAAAATGAATTACTATTATATGATACATTATCACGATATTTTGAAGAATGTAAACCAACCTTAAAACTTTGCAAACAAAAGTACAACACTTTACTCCAAAACGATAGAAAACGGTATTACAATAATAAAATTTTAAAATCTGATAACACCAATAAAACCTCATGGGCCATTATAAAAGAATTAACTGGTAAAAAAACAAAGTACTAACTTCGAAAGTTCTAACCTCGAATCAGATGTAAATAAATTAAATCAATACTTTATAAATGCGGCACCCAATATACTAAAATCTGCGCAACCTACAACCCATCACAATACAAGCGTGGACATGAATATGTACTCACTTTTCTTAAGTCCAATTACTTGCCAGGAATTAATAACTTTAATCAGAAATATGTCAAATAAAAAAAGTTCTGGAATCGATGAAATTTCAATGTTCATCATAAAGGAATGTATCGATAGCATTTGTAAGCCTCTATGCTTTATTATAAACAACTCATTGAGTAGCGGAATTTTCCCCGAAAAACTGAAAGTTGCTATTATCAAACCAATATTAAAAGGTGGAGATTGTAGAAACATTGAAAATTTTAGACCAATCAGCTTGTTATCATCATTTTCTAAAATATTGGAGAATGTTGTTGCCGTACAATATAAATCGTTTCTAAATAAATTTAAATTATTTTCATCATTCCAGCATGGTTTCACGGAAGGAAAAAATATAAATACTGCATTATATGACTTTACGCAGACAATAATAGAAGGTATGGAGGCTGGCGACATGTCGTGTGGAATTTTCCTCGACTTGTCAAAAGCCTTCGACTGTATTGATCACCGAATCCTACTTTCTAAGCTATATAATTATGGAATCCGAGGAATTGCTTATAACTGGATCGCAAGTTATCTTTCAGGAAGAAAACAGATAGTAGAAGTGGCATCTGAAACCAAGGTATGCCGATCAGCTGCACTGGATATTGTCATGGGGGTACCACAGGGTAGCGTTTTGGGACCCCTTTTGTTCAACATATACATTAATGACATGTTTAAATTATTTGATCATCCAGCTTATAACGTTATTAATTATGCTGATGACACTAATATCTGTGTCGTTGGAAAAAGCCTTAATGAATTGTCATCTAATACTGAAACGTTACTACATTCCTTAAAAACATGGTTTGCTAATAATAAATTAATACTTAATGAAAAGAAAACGAATTATATATTATTTAAAAAAAGTGAAGCAACGACACACCCATCATATTTAATAATTAATAACAACAATATACAATTAGTCAATAATACAAAATTCTTAGGAATCTTCATTGACAATAAATTAAAATGGCAACAACATATAGATCATATATCGGTACGGTTATGTTCAATATGCTATATGCTTAGAGTTTTGAAATCAAATGTGTCTTTCGACGTTTTAAAACTAGTATTCAACTCTAATTTCATGTCAGTAATTAGGTTCGGTATAATACATTGGGGCAGCTCGATACACTTCAACAGAATTATGTTGATTCAGAAACGAGCACTAAGAACAATTTTAAATTTAAAATCTTCGGACTCATGTAGGACAAACTTTGCTAAACATGGATTTTTAACAGCAGCTGCAATTTATATAATGGAATGCCTATTATTTATTCGAAAACAAGGGCAATACTTTAAAAATAACAAAATCATACATGATTATCAAACAAGAAATAAAGAAATATTAATTTATCCTGTACATAAATTCACAATTACAGAAAAGGGTGTACATTACTCATGCCTACGCTTCTATAACAAATGTCCAGAATTTATAAAAAAGGAAACTAACTTTGTAAAATATAAAAAATATGTATATGAAATGCTACGCAAATGTGAACCCTACACTATCGATGAATTTCTATCAAGTAGCGTTAACTTGGAAACCAATTGATATTATTTTGATAGTATTTTTGTTATTTGACGAGATTCTTATATTTAATGGCTGCAGTACGTGTATAGATTTTTTTTTATGTACCTATTTGTAATGTGTCATTTATATTTGAATAAATATGATATTATTATTATTATTATTATTATTATTATTTCAAGCGCATTACCGCGAAATGCGGATTTTAAATATTGATATTTTTGTACTTTGCTCAACGTAGTTTTATCACTAATTGACGATTTAAACTTATCTTTAAATAGAAGTTATTCTCGTCAAATTTTGACATAATTAGCTCTGGTAATTTAACTTTTTGATTTGTCCAATAACATCACGCACAAACTTAGCCGAAGCTGCAAAAAAGAAAGTTCAAAATATTTTCCACTTAAATAACGGATCTCTATAAATTCAATTTCTTTATATTAATTAATTTATATTTTAATTTGATCTAAATCACACTTTATTTATTTCACTTTCTGATTTTCTCCACAATCTTTACTGAACTATTCTAAACTCCTTAATAGATGGTTATTGTAGGTACACGCTTACGGGCTAAGGTTTTAATTATCGAACGAAGTTCCACGGACTTTTCAGCCATTTTGAAATCAACACGGTCAATGATAGGAAAATGGAAAAGAAAGGAATCACCCTCCTTTTCATGGACAGCTTTCTTCGGTACTCATTGCACGACGTTTTTCCTGGCAAAGCTGTACTGTACTATTGATCCCCTCCACAGAGTAAGTTGTTGATATTGGTGGTCACTTGTTATTAACAGCTAAACAACACTGTGATGATATTCCCGGTACCTGTTCTTCTCTGTTCTCGAAGGACCAAAATGTTCCGATTTCCAAACTTAATATTTCAAAGAACCAATTAATTACTTATAACTTAACCTCTCTCGAGAAATAACAATTCTCGAAGGTGAGTGTCTTCTTCAGCTACCTTTTAGCTTGTTAAATTTCGCGATCCTCCTTATTCCGAGAGGAAGGAGATGGTTATAGTAGCATTTTATTGGTCAATGGGTTTTTGTGATTCTCTGTTGCCGCTAATTTATTCGTGCCATTGACCTGCTGTGCTTAATCTGCTCCGCTTTATTGTCCCTTTGCTAAGCATAAACGTGTTTTTGCATATCTTTAAAGATGATGGTTTATGACATCTATTGTTAACTATTTGCAGTTGTATGTACAATGCCTAACTTGCCCTTAATCTCGGGGTGCTTGGGTATCTGGACATGGGAACCTTTCCTCAATCCAGCAACGGACCCGCGTCGGCCATAAAACTTATTATTTATATTCGCAATTATATTTAATTGTTTAAGCCCAGTTATTTTACAGAAATGATTAAATGGGACAGCTTTTAGGCAACTTACTCTTTGGCTATTAAGATATGTTCGGTTTCAATCATCTATCAATATTACTGGCATATATAGGAGTGCAATTTCTAATTCTTTAAGTAGTATATCACGGTCACAATTTAAAATTAAGGCGGTATATAAATGGCAAAAATATAAAATATAACAGACTCCACAATACATCTATACATTATCAGGTCGATCAGTGGAACTAGTGTAGAAAGATTAGTGGTACAGCACATATTAAATTTAATTTAATAAGAGTAACAAGGATGTTATCTACAGTAGACCTTTGTGTAAGACCAAATTTTCTATCACTATAATGTTATATGATGAAAAAAATTGAGCGCAAACCTCGTGCATTTTAGTAGTATACATAAATAATATGTAGAGTGGATGATCCATTGGGCAAATTTAATTTTCCTGGACCGATGACGTGATTGACTGAATTCCATTCTTGTATTTAATTTTGAGGCCAAGTTTACTATTTGCAGTTCGAGTATTTAATACAGCCTTGACATATTTTAATATTTCAGATTGTATAAGAGTAAGATCTCTAGCGATAGAAATATACTTTAACTTGTTAGATAATTTTAGTTTGTACGAGTTACACAGTGCTGAATGCAATTTAAATTCTAACGACAACAGCCTTAGTACCATAAATTCTTATCTAGTCCTATACAAGTAGAGTTATCTTAAACCTTCTCACTTACAGCCTCGAGTGCAACTCGTATCTACAAATGTACGCCAACCGCATCTAAAAAAAGGATATGCTTCTGTGGGGCAATACAATCACGCTTTTAGACTAACTACGTCGCTCCCTTACAATGGGACCTTGGATCAATTTTTAGACCATCACCAACTTAGAAATGATTTTCGAGCTTCAGTATTTGATAAATCGCATCCGATCTTATTCGACCTATTGCAGATGTTACAGTGAACACAACAAGCACAGTTATTCATTTTTACAAGTTAATAACAATTGAAACTCTACATGCTGACGGTGTCTGTTGTAGCGACTTTTAAGAGGAGACACAGGAGGGTAAGGGATGGTAAATATACAAGAATGAAATATTAGGTGTAGTGAAAAAAATCGACTCATTTTTGTGGCTATTGGTGACTGATTGTGAAAAGTGGATCAACAACGACGTCAAGTAAAAACGGTCGTGGTCGAATTGCGGTGAGCCGGTGGAAACGGTGGCCAAGTCAGGATTGCAGGCTAGGTAGGTTTTGCTGTGTATTTGGTGGGATTATCAGGGAATTATCTACTATGAGCCCCTACGGCAAAACTCTTAACTCGGAACTGTTACAATTGGACCGTCTGAATAAAACAATCGCCCAGATTTTCTTGTTAATATGGACTAGGACTTCTTTGAAATTTCCTTCAACATGAAAACAAATTATCGAACAAAAGGCACATATTTAACCTAAATGGGGTCGTTCTAACTATAGTAATTGCCTTTAGTTTCTATACTAATTTCTATATTTTTACTATACCTTTCATAATACAAAATAGTTAATTGATTAAATATTCACATTATCAACATAATGTTTCATCAAGTGATAAATAAGAAACAAATACAAGATATAATACAAAAATTTAATGTATTTTAAAATAAATCAATGCTAAAAACTCGTTAGGAAAGTTGTAATATCGTATATAAAATTGCTAAGCGAGTGAAACGGAGTTATTTTAAATTAACCTTATCGTTATAACAGTTCAAGGTGTAAATTGATTTTTAAGTAGCTGCTGAATATTGATGGAGAGCCAAGATGGACAGGCTTTTAATAGGCTCTCAAACTGATCAAACATAATAATCTTGTAATAAGCATTTTTAGGAAAAATATAAATAATATTTCTGACTTTTATAATCTTACAATATTTGATATTTCATTATCAAAGAAAAATAAATAGAATACATTTTAGTTTTTACTACTATTTGTTACTAACTTCTTAAACTACAAAGGACTTGTGTCGAATTGACTTTCATTAATCTAACGCATTCATTTTTATAATTGTTAATTATTAATTGATGTATTATAAAAAATGAAATATTCTAGGTTATTAATTGATATAGAATATTAAAAAAATTGAATTCTAATCCGAAATTACTTTGTAAATTTGTAAAGAAAATCTGGAAATTAAAATCAAGATTATAAATGCAACAAACCATTTATTATTAGGAAATCGACATGGTAGCCTTTTTAATACCTACCTACCTAAATTGTATGAAGAGAAATTGAGGAATAAGTTGAAATTAGTTATGATTTTTTTAGTCATAAATTCGGGAAAACCCGTCCTTAATGACAATGAAGATATTAGGACGTTCCCTATAATTACTACCTGCATATAAAAACCTGCCGGTTTCTTTTTTAATCACTCTTGGTAATGCTGTAACAAGCGAAACTAGTCGAGTAAATGTAAAAAAAAAAAACAGTGAAACAAACCAAGTGTTGAATTCTTTACTAATATAATCTAGTATATTCAAAAACCATATTTTTAGCAAACCTGGCCGATGTGGCAGATTAGATCTTAGAAATTTCGGCACCAACCACCATTAATAAGCACATATCGACAAAGCATCTTCTAACAAGTTCATACGGTAATAAAATATCACAACTATAATCCCAAATTCGAGAAATTATATAAAATTTCAATTCATTTACAATCACTTTGGCAAAATAATCTAAACAAGATATTCAAAACAGCGGGCGGGATTGTAATAGGGAAAATGAAGGTGTGGATGTTGGCGTATGCGGATGATGTGGTGTTGCTGGCGAAGGATTGGGGAGAAATGAATGAGATGTTGCAAAGGGTTGAAAGGTATATGGATAAGCGAGGTTTGTGTGTGAATGTAGGAAAAACGAAGAGGATGAGATTTAGGAATAGAGGAAGGGAAGGAAGAATGAAAGAATTAACATGGAAGGGAGAAGTGATCGAGAGAGTAAAAGAGTTTAAATATTTGGGTTTTGTGTTTAGTGGTGTGGGGGTACAGGGAATACGCCAGATGGATCCAAATGAAGGCGAGGAAAGCGTGAAGGAGAAGTGGGGACAGTGGCTGAAGGGTAATTTTCAGATGGCGCGCAAACTGTGGGATGCATGTGTGAAACCAATCTTAATGTATGGGGCGGAGGCATGGGGTATGAAAGCATATGAATGTATCAAAAGAGAGCAGGTGACATTCCTGAAGCAGATGTTGGCGGTAAAAAGATCAACGCCCAGCTATATTCTGCTTCAGGAAATGAACAGAACGTGTATGCATGGAGACGCAATGGAAAGAGTGACTAGGTATGAGATGAAAGTGATAGGATTGGGGGGCAGCAATGATGAACACGATTAGTGGTTCAGGAATCAATTCTCTTCAGTTCAAAATCAATGCAATCTTGTCTTTTTGGCAATAGTTGAGGCTACCCTGTTGCGAAGATAAAAGCATTATAGGTGCCGCATCTGACTCCGCTGATAGGTCGGTATATTTATAATATTAATAGATCATAAACATTTGATTATTGCTCTTAATTCAAACTGATCAGATGTTTATAATGAAATTCGCCACTGATAGCGTGAGTTAAAATATCCAAACTAGCAATTTTACAATCTGAACACACGTAAATAAAATTATTTTTAAACAATGGCACTAAAGCACTCAAAGTAGACCAATTGACACAACCATCTATAGTCCAGCAATGTCAGGCTGGCCAACGAGGAGGCGAGTCGCGCAGAGAGTGATATTTGAGAATCGAAGCGAGAGGCACATACATTTTTCCGAGTAATATCGAAAGCAAAAGTCGGGCGGTTTATTATCAGCACGCGTCCTATCCTGTATTATACCGATGCCTTTTCGCCTACCCTACCCCCGCCCATTTGCCACAGCGCAACTGGCCAGTCTGAGATTGCTAGACTATACGTAGATGCATAATTTGCTCAAAGACGGCCCTATATTCCTCCACCCCTGTGATTTTTACAGTCTCTTTGAGAACCAACACATCCTGGCGCCCAAGAAATGGAACGCCGTTCTCGTTATGAGTGGCCAGAGATGAACAGCGATATTACTTAATTTAATAAATCTTGCTTGGATTATTAGCAAATCAAAAATCACAGACATACGCTTTCCTATCTCGCTAAATATTCAGACCTGGTTACGGCTTCATCGACATACATCTCGACATAATTCATTTTCCAGTATTGACCGATTTATACGTTGGCCAGAAGTCGTCGCACTACTCGTCGAAATTACTTTCAGATTCCGTTTAGAATTGATTGGATGGGTCTCCATCGATAATGATTACTGATCGCCTACCATTCTCAATGTAACGATTTGGTAGAAAGCCTTAATTGACAAATTAAAAACTATGTTAATGATCGAAAAAATTGAGTTTCTCAAGATCCTTTAATTATATTAGGAATTTAAACTCTCTTTAAATAATTCTATTTCTTCCTAATATATTGCGTTTACCATGCGAATTTTTCATACAAAATGATTCATTTGATCTCAAATTTTCTCGACGGTGCAGTGTGAGAAATAAGATAAAAATTCTCGCTTTCAACGCAAATTATTGATACTTCCTGACTAAAACAAATTGAGCCCACATTTTCATAAGGTAGGATCGCGCAAAAGACCATTACAATTTTTACGAGTAAACGTTAACAGTAGTCACGATTGCATTTCTATCGAAAGACAATCCTAGCCCAACTTTTTTTAAAAAGAAAATATACCCTTCTTCTTCACATACTCTATTTATCTCCACCTAAACAAAATTAAAACTAACCACCAGTTAATATTTAAAATGAAAACGCCTTAAGTTGGCGAATGGAAGTCGCCGAAACGTCGAGAACGCACACACATACACGGAAATATCTAACAGCTATTTGAGCTTTAAAAATGCAGGGTTTCTGTTAATCATGCGTGTAGAGAGTATGTTAAGTGTATTAAAGCATTGTTTTTAAAAGATTTCGTATACAAACTATAATTTCTTAAGTAGAGCACTACAAAGTGCAAAGAAATTACATCATTATATTGCCTTATCTATAATTATATAATTTAAAAAATGATACTTATTATAGGACAAATGGCCAAATTTAGAATGCATTTTTGCAGATCGAAAAATATTTTTAATATTCGCGTTTATAAAGAAATTCTACTAGAAATGATGCAACTATAAACCATTGTATGTTCTTTGCAAATATTTGTAATAGTGCGTACGTGTTTTATTTATTTAATTCTTTTGTAGCAAGGTTTAAATTATGTGTGAAGCATAATATTTTGTATAAATAACGTTTGTTTCTCAAGCGAGCTCACTTAAAGACAATTTTTATTTTTTGTAGTCTATATGTTAGATTTTATATCTAACATAGAAGGGATATTTGGGTTTCGAGGGATACAGAATTTGGTTGTGGGGATTATTAGCAAATTTAATGCTTAGGGCTAATATACTAATATTGCGAAATGGGTGGGATTTGGGTGGTATCGAATAAAAGCTCGTTCGAAGGGTTATGGAGTGGGTTGGCAGAGTGTCGAAGTTTAGTTAGGGTTCGTAAGGCGGATCTTTCGGCGAGTTGGAAGTGATAAAGGATAGATAGTCGGATTTCGGTGAAGAAGATTGTACCATAATCTAACAAGGGTCGGCATATCGATTTATATATATATATATATGCGTTGCTGTTTTAATTTATATTCCCTGTTGTTTGTAGATTAACGATCTGAAATGCCGAGCTCTTGTTTTAATTTTGTTTTTTATACATAATGCATGGTATTTAAAGGAAAGTTTTGAATCAAAAAGGATACCGAGGTATTTACAGGTGTAAGAGGGATAGATAATGGTATTATTGATAAGGATCGTAGAAGATTGTGGTGTGATTTTGTGATAGGGGATGAATAGTTTGCTATTTGGACCACCAAGCTTGGATAGAGTCGAAGAAGTGTTGAAGGGATTATTATGCGATTTGAAGGGAGGGTGAATGGGCAACAAGGACTGTGTCATCAGCGAAAAGCAAGGAATATTGTGAAGGATTGAAATATGTGGGATCAGGATTGCTAATGTCGTGACAGTAAATATTGTACAGGACTGAGGATAAGGGAGAACCTTATGGGACGCTTTGTAAGATTGGAAAGTAATGGGAAAGAGTTTGTTTAATTCTTACTTGGCAGGATCTGTTGAATAGGAAGTTGTGAATAAGGATTATTAAATGATGGGGGATTTTTAGTTGGAAACATTTATAAAGGAGTCCAATATGCCAAACTGAATCCAATGCCTTTTAAATGTCTAAAAAAAGTATGGTTGACTTTTGACCTTCGAGGTATTTAGTTTGCATATTGGACGTTAGGATGGAGAGAGGGAGTACGGTAGACTTTTTAGGAAGGAAACCAAACTGGTAATCAGAAATGGATTTAATAGAAGTATGTAGGAGTTTTTGTTTGATTAGGGATTCAAAGAGTTTTCCAATTACAGGGAGAACTGTGATAGGGCGGAAGATAGAAATCAATGTGGGATCATTATCGGGTTTGGGAATGCAAATAATTATACCGTTTCTCCATTCAGGGGGGAAATATTCTTCGGAGTAGCAGTACTTATTTTTTTTTTATAATCATGTGGATTTCATGTGGGAGTTTTTTAAGGATTGATCTAGGGATTTTATGATGACCTGGAGAGGAGTTTTAACCACAGTGTAAAATTGAGTAATAGTCTGTCTCGTCTAATGAATCGTGATTCGGAGATGGAAATGGGGATTTGTCGAATGAAGCGTGCCAGTTACTAACTAATTTAAAAAAGTCTTCGTCGTAGTCATTATTTTGTGCTGGTGTAAATGCAGATTCTGCAAAAGCAAGCTGTAGCAATTGATAAATCGTCAATCAGTATGCTGCCGTCAGTTGGGTTTTTTATGTTGGCTGTGAAATCAGATTTTTTGTATTTCGTCAGTTTTTTAATTTCTCTCCAGTACGTCTTTCCTTGCATTTCATTAATTTTATAACTAGTTTTCATCCATTTGTGTTTTTTATATTCTAGAATTAGTATTTTTATCTCTTTGTTTAGTTTATAGAATTTTTGTCTAAGTGAACTGTCGTCGTAGAATTTGATGTTTCTGTAAAGTTGTCTCTTGTATTTTAAAAGTCGGAGGATATATCTAGGAAGAGGGATAAGGACTGCTTAAAATGTGAGATGATGGTTGGATTTGTGTCTTGTACATCTTGAAAAACTGTCATTATGTCCTTGGCTACATTCTCGATATTACAACTCTGGTAATGTAAAATGTATTGTGGGGGAGGAGGTGCACAGAGTGAATGGGTGTTCAAATCAAACTGGATGGACAAGTGGTCAGAACAGAGATCGGGAATTAGTGAAACAGAATGAATAAGTTTGCGGATGTTAGATGTGCATAGGATAATATAGGGTGTAGATGATTGGGATTCGTTCATAATGAATGTTGGAGGGGTTTGGATTTGAAGAAAATTAGAATTGGAACAAAAAATTGTACATCTGACGGAATTTCCTACTATTGACGTTGAAGTCTCTAATAATTAATTCATAATCGTACAGTGATACCTTTATAAAAATTGTATCGTCAATAGAGGAATTAGGATGGATATAAACTAGGAAAATATGAACGGTTATATTGTTGGTAGGAATTGTAAAGTGCAGACATTTATTTAACGGCTTTACCGAAGGGGATTGACGAGTGAAAGGATGCGATGGATCCTCTTTTGATATGAATTACTAATTGTGGATGGAATTTGTAAACTCCTCCAATTATCAAAATTAAAAGAATGTTTAGTTTTTGTTGATATGAATTACTAATTGTGGATGGAATTTGTAAACTCCTCCAATTATCAAAATTAAAAGCATGTTTAGTTTTTGTTTCAACGAAGAGGTTAAATACTTTTAAATCACAAAAAAATAATGTAGGAGTATACATTTATATTACGTTTATTTAAATGATAATGCTCTATAGAACATATAACATTTCACTTAAAAAAACGATCAAATGTAAGTAATGCTTGATAGTGTAGCTTTTCGCTAAATAAGACCATAATTATTAAATGTGATAGTAAAGTGTTATTATTGTTGTTTTTTGATCTACGTGAAATGAGTTTTAATCAAATTAAAAAAGTTATAATTCTTTTCTGATATTTTTTCTGTGCTTATTGTAGTAGTATAGTATTACTGTTAATGATCTAGTGCTATACATTATGTAAAATTAAAATAAAATAAAGTATAAAAATTAAATAAAACATAAATTTTATGTTTGATAATGTTCAGTTTATGATCAAAACTATAGTCACAGTCAATAAATAACTATAGTGGTAAAACAAAGTGAAAAGTGTTTTATTTAATTTTAATCAAAATGTACCACTAAGTAAACGCCAACAACATTCGACAAAAAATAAATTATGTTATTTTTTAAAATTATTTTGAAATCACATATCTTAAATTATAAAATTATATCTACGATTGTAAAAGTTAATAATAAATATAAACCATTATAATGGTCGGTGATCCCATATACTAATAGCCTACGAATAAATAAATACGGTCTACAATATTCTACAGCCCTGACGGTGGCGAAGACTTTCTTTTCAATTGTTTAGCTAGTCTCCGAATTATTTAGTGTGCGACTTGCATAGGTTATAGGAAGGTGTGAACCAATTTTCCCTTGAGACAAAACTACAGCTTTAAGCACATGAAACTAAAATAAAGGGTATACAAATAACTAATATATACATCAACTTGAAACCTTTGATTAAATTATTGTGGGATACATTTAGGTAAATTAATTCGCCGTGCCAAATTAAAATTATATTATTATAAGTTTCCAATTCTTTTAATACATCCGTGAACATGCAAATTAAATATTGAAAAGTAAATCTCTATTATTGCAGAAACGCTCATAAAGATTTACTTTTCTCATTATTAATTATCAAATAAATCAACGTAAATGTTTTGCTAAATAATTAAAAACTAATCATCGTGGGATGAAAATTTGGTTCCATCAAGAATGTAGCAGAACGAGTATCGAATTTATAAAAAACTAATCTTTAAGTGAAAAAAGTATTATAATACAATTTTGAATATATAAATATGTTTTAAACTTTATGTTTTAATAAAAATTACAGATTTTATGTCAAGTTTGATATTGAATATACAATTTGATTGTATTGCTTTCGATCGAATAAAGTGCAATTCGCTAACCAGTGTTCACTGAATGGTATACAATAATACACAAATTTTAAAGGAATATACAGATATAAATTATACATGTAAAACATGGTTAACATCCGTTATTGTTTGCAAATTGACATATTATTTTGATTCATAATTGGACTCCTGCAATAATTATCTGTATATCAAGATGTATCGAGATGTTAAAACCATGGAAAGTCTTTGGTCGTTATTTCCACATATGATAGTAGATAGCTACCAATACAATTTAAAAAGCACTTATTATACTAATACGTATCTATATCTATATTTAAGTAGTAACTTTTAAATTGAATGCTTTAAATAATATGTATTAAAAATTACTATTTATATAATTTGGGAAAACATATTTTCTTAAATAATTATATGCGTGCCTCTTTTTTTATCAAAACTCAGTGTATATAGTTTCTTGTCCTCTTGCCCTCTGTTTTGGGCGATAATGCCATTCATGTATTTTCCCTGCTGTAGGATTTGTCTGTCTATATCATTTTTTTTTCTTTTAGTTTTTTGTGCATATATTGCTATTAGTAGTAGTTGTATGTTTAATATTGTTTTCTATTTTTGATTGTATTTTTAAAGCAAAAAAGCTCATTTGTAAGTTTTTTTTTTTTTCAAAATATAAACTCGGCATAATTTTATTAAATGCTTTGATTCATCCTAGCTTTCTCTATTATAAACTTATATATGTAATTTGTTTATTGTTTTTCTCATTTATTTGCGTTATTTGGAATTTTTGTTTTCGCCACATTTTGTTCATTCTTATTACATAAATAATGCCTTAACACACAACCTAAACATATAAACAAAAACTTTATTAATGCTACTCATCAGTTTATATATCCAATGTATTACTACTAATACTTTTAATCATAATAATTATTATTATCAATCATACTTAAACTAATGAGTGGCAGGATTTTAAATCTTGTTTGCCTCCTCATTCGCATTTTTCTTTGCACGTGTTTCAATGTTAAAACTGTGGACATTTAATGTAGGCTCGCCATAAATAATAAACCAATCCAAATTCATTTTATGAAATATTTAAAAATATAGAAGTAAATATTTACAGAAACAGTATATTTTATATTTTACAGCAAAACTTTTTATAATACATTGAATTTACTTCAAGTCAAAAATTAAATAATGAATGAAGTATATCAATTGGTAATTATTCGTTATATTTAAACGCAATTTACTTTCTCTTAATGCAAACTTTTAGGAATTGTAGGCCACACCTTTTTCTGGATACTATAAACAATTAATTTATGCGGGCTGTTGAAATACGCACACACACACAAGTGATGGTGGCCATTATGCTGAACAATCCGAGGATGAAACATTGTTATACACTTTGAGTCAACAAGGGATATCGTTTACGTTTATTGGGCACTATTCGCTTAGAAAGCATTTTCTGCTGTTTCCGAAGCTGCCCTTTTTGAACCATCCATTTGGTCACGTTGACATTATTTTCTTTGTTGTGGACCGTATACGATCGACTAGTTTGCCGTTTCAATGTTGCGTTGGCAAAATTAAATCGCGTATTTAATGATGATGGCAGAATTGCTTTGTACGTAGATTGAATATATTTATATTGTGTGCTAGTACATTGTGATTACAAACCGACGTAAAGCATTTGTCGAAACCGTTGGTCTGTATCTATGGTGACCTCCGGAACAATTTACGATCAATGTAGCGAAATAAATATTATTGTTATTAAGCGCCGTTAAAATTACAGTATTAAATGATATTCGGTATCTATTATTTAAAAAATGGTAATTATTTAATTATTTTTCTAATAAATTAATGAGCGAAAATATTCGAAATTTAAATATCGACAATGTGCTTATTGATCATCAATAGCTTCGATAGGAACACTAAACAGATCAAGTATAATTTAAAATGTTCAGTTACTCCCCGATCAGGAAGGTGTTAAAATATGTAACCCTGCCTTTACGGGTAAAACGTAGTTAATGATAACGATTAATTTTCGAATTCCCCGATATTAAACGTCCTATTACTTACTTATCGTACCGTCAATGAACTTACATAACCTCAAAATTTCTCATTCTTAATAATAGCATGAGGCCGAAACTAGTCGAAAATAAAGAATTTAATAATAAAACAAACCAAGTGAATTTTAATTATAAAACCTAAATATTCAAATTTGTTTATTTGAATATCGTATATCTGTGTAACTATATATTTGTCGGAGATTGATTAATTTTTTATTATAGCATCGACTGCTAAGGTCATTAGCCATTACTCTCTTCTTTAAAATATAATGATGGCATTGGTGCCAAAAAATAAGGCAATACATCAATAAAATCAATAAAATCGATAAAAAAACATAAACATAAGAAAGTTTTTATTTAAAATAAAAGATAAAAATCACCCGACCTAGTTGGTTAAAAAAGTCAGCTAGCCAAGACGGACGTTCACAAAAAAAATTAACAAATCTAATAAAATAACAAGAGACAAAGTAAATAATATACCCGTTGTTGGCTGCCAAACGTGTAACAACTAAGGCACAAATAATTAGAGGTAAATTAACGTGTATAGACAATGCGAAACAAAGTAAAATCTTGAATTTTGGAGGCGTTTACTTCGTGGTACATTTTCGATTTTTAAATAAAGAAACACTTAACGTTTTTATACCAATTTTATTTTTTATTTCTCGTGACTAGTTTCAATTACAATGTAATCTTTATCAAATTGTACTTAAATTAACAATAACGCAGATATAAATACCAAAATGATTCAAATAGAGAGACCTGTTGTACGGTCAACCTGGTCGTTAATGACGGAAATTCCGGGATTAATTTTTGTTTTGTGTATTTCCAGGGCTTCCAGTAAATCCATCTGTTTGCCTTTATCGGCGAGATGGATTACCGAAAGTACATCTCAAATTTATGGCCTGTTTATAACAAACGATTTGCAAAAATTATTTTGTTTTAATTTATAAGATTATTCGTGTTCTTTTAAACGTATATGACCAGATTGCCCGATGTACTCTCCTTTAGATTCTGGGCATGTTAAACTATAAACTCCTGATTTGTACATAATGTCTAATTTCTATTTTGCGTTTAAAATTAAATTAGGTAACTTATTGTTTGATTTAAAAACTACGTTTTTGTCTCGTTTTTTTTTAACATTCTTAGTTCTTGAACTTGTTCCGAAAAAAGTTAAAGTTTTGTAGGAATTATTGTCCTCTATAGGACTGATTGCATATAAGTATTAACTCATTCTTTTTAATTGAAATTTATTTATTAATTTAGTTACTGATAACTCCGAATAACCATTATTAATAGCAATTGTTTTTATTTTATTTATTTCTATTTTTAAGGATTCCGGGTTAAGGGGGATATTGTATGCTCGGGTCATAATTGAGTAAAAACTTGCTGTTTTGTGTTTAAATGGGTGACGGGATTTGCTGGGAATAATAGTGTCTGTGAAGGTGTGTTTACGATATATATCAAATGTTAGTTTGTTATTGGTTTTAGTTAGGGTTAAGTCTAAATAATTAATTTTGTTATTGGATTCTGTTTCTATTGTGAACTTAATGGATGGGTGGAGAGAGTTAGAATTAGTATATTGTATAATGAGCATACAATGATACTCATTGCCCACGAGTATGAAGTACTAGTGCTAGATATATTGTAGCACTAGTGCTACAATGTTTGCTATGACAATGAATATATAAAATATACATAACATACAATGTACTACATTTCTTAATCAAAAAGTAATCTATAATTATGTTATTTCATTATAGGAAAGTTATAAATTGATTAATTCTTGAATGTTGTCGGCGTTAACTTGGTGGTACATTTTAATAAGATAATTAAAACACTTTAACTTTGTAAATTGATTAATTTGACGGTCAGTACCTTCGATGCATGCTAAAATATCGTCTACGTATCTATACCACCATTTTATGTGTATTTTGCTTTGGGGTGACTCCTGAGAATCGATACGTGTCAACTAAGTGAATAACAGAACTATTTTTTTGTGGACTAGGCTTCTTGTATCGTCTTCTCAGGCAATAAACATTGACACATTGCACCTTTGACTTAATAATGAAAATCACACGAACCAGCATAGCAACGGATGTTATCAAAGCTCCTCTGCAATTGTTTACAAATGGCTCGAATTGTGTGACCGGCCATAAAAATTGCGAGGTTGTTGACATATGAAAGTTGCTATATCATTTACCGCAATAGAAAATAGGGTTAGACTGTTTGTAAAGTCCTACAATAAACCGTTTTTTGTACGTAAGGTCAGGAGAGGAAGTCTCAAATACTATGGTGTGACAAAAATGACTGAATAAAAATAGGCGGACCGCTTCTCAGTCTCCACTGAATACTATAGCTATGTCATATCATATGCTTTTTCCAGATTGAAAAACTCTAATACAAGATCGTTTTTCTTCAAGAATTTTAATAGTTAAATGATGTTTCCTAAATTTATACTTAAGAATAAATATCAGCCGGTTATTAACCATTTTCTGAAACATTTTACTTATGCAGCAAAGATACTGGGTGATATTTAGTAGCAAGATTCGGATCATTTTCTTTCCATATTGAAGGGGATTACCATTTTACCCATATTAGATTATATAATTCCAGGATACTGGTCTTACGGACTAAAGACAGATTCTTTACCATCTTGTATAGGATGTTATCGTGTACGATAATACGTTTTACTAGCATTAAGTGCCTCTTTAAATTCACTCATTATGAATAGATAATTATAATATTGATCCGAATCTGCTGAGAATCCAATTGAAACTACTAGCTCGCTCTTCCTTCACAACTTAGGTAAATAGTTGGAAGAAGAATTACATGTGGTTGAAATGCTCTTTTCTCGATTGAAACTTCATTTAACACTAAGTTTACTTAGTTCTTCTATAAGTCGCATAAGGCAACGGGCCGCTTTTGTTTAAACTTTTTAAGATTTTCTTGCGTAGGAATTTTTTTATTAACGTTAAAGGTACGTTTATTTCCTGCGATAACTCGACTAATCTCAAAGTTCAACTAAGGGGCGGGGAGGAGTTTTTTAGTCGAGTAAAGAGTACATGGTATATAATTTTCTGCTGCTTGAGTAATGCTAAGATTAACATTTAAAAGAGCAGAACCAAGATCTTTAAATTTATTTATAGGTAACAAGACATCGTTTTGTAACTTATACCACTCTACTCTACCAGGCGCCAGTGCCTGGGTCTAAGTTGTATGTCCCACGAGATGTTTGTTGATAATAGGTACGGAAATTGATCGCTTCCGTACAGATCTTTGAAAGCCTGCTCGAAAAATGCTAACAAAAGTGGATGAAGATATTTCTTGATCTATTGATCAAGATACATTTGAGGCATTAAACTGAGTCATCAGTACGGTAGAAGTGCAGCTCCTGTGATACCCATTAGGTCTTCGTACAATGGATTGTATACGCTTAAATATCCTAGCAATAGATATGGTATAGATAATTGCGGGACTCATGAAAATTCTACCTGCAATCTTTGCAGTTAAATATTAAAATTAAAATACTACACGGACAAAACACACAGATTCAAGGAACATCTTCCGGGCCAGGTTAATTTGGCAATTATTTGACCCAAAGTTATTAGCCTTAGACTTTTCCCCTTAACTATAGGCTACCTTATAAGTTCTTTTGCTTGCTGAGCTGTATCTGATCTTTCATTCTCGGATTTGGATTATTTGTTCAGTATTTGGAAGGTGGCTTGTGCGTACCTAACTTTTTCCACAAGATGTTTAGAAGGTATGTTACCGGCGTTCAGTTTACCTGAACGTGGTAACAAATGCGTAACTATATTTTAATCCATTTTTTACGAGCTACCCATTGCTCCTAATAATAATTTGCATAAATTCCGCATTATTGAAATAATCCAAACGAGATAATTTTCCAAAATGTGCAGCTGTCAGTGCGGAACAATAGGACGAGCCCTTTTTCGGCGAAGAGGATCATTACCTGTTCCCGGAATTGCGGGGCCTACGTGACCGAAACAAAGCCGCGTCACCGAAGACCACCATATAAAACCAGGCTCCGGCCATCGCTCTTTACCAGTCGTCTGCCATCAGCAGCGGTGGTCAGCCTGGTCGGTTCCGCCGATTCAAGGCTCTTGCTCTTGTATATATTGTATATTTTTCTATGTCTATTTTCTGTCTATTCTGTTGTAATATATTTTCTTCTTCTCCGGCCCCATGTTTTAATTTACACATGTCTCTCGTGTTCTTTACTCTTTTCACAGCTAGCCGGTGCCCCTACGTTGACGTGGCGTGGAAGCTCAAGCAAGTATTACCGACGGGAAACTGTTTAATCGAAGCCTGCGGCTGCTAATCGATGGTGAGCCTCGCCAGGGACCCCTGTGCCGCCTCCAGTGCGTGTTGGTTCCAGAAAGTACCGCCGGTGCTACTTCCTTGCCAGTCCGTCACCGGGACGTCTTCCGTGTCCACTTGTCAACAGGTATGAGCTAGTTTTTTGCTTCAAAATAGCTTATTTGGACAATTTTTGTTCGGAGTGGTTTACACACATGAAGGGCTCAACACATTCCACCTCATAATACATCTATATCAAAGATCTCTTTATTATTGCAGTTAACCAAATTTCAATACAAGTTACTCCTTTTGTATAATTTATAGTTTTTAGGATTAAGAATAAAAATTTTAAAATTTATTTAATTTTAAAAGTTTGAATAACTTATCGCTTATCGTTTAAGCGTCTAGCCCTACTTTAATTTTTATCATAGCAACTTTATCTAATGACTGCTCTACTTGTTTCGATATAGCAAAAGAATTTACCTTATCGAAATTGATTCCATCACATCTTCTTACAGTAAAAAACGTGACAGATATGGCACTATTTTTTTTTTCATTACCAATTTCTGTACTTTGCGTACCTACTCGTCATTTTTTGTCAGGTTTACTCCTCAGATTAGTTTATAATTAGAAGTCCCATGCGGTCCTTACGAAATAAATGACCGCTGCACCTGCTGCAGTGCTCCCATACCCCTGGATAACTAGATTTAACAGGATATGGCCGGGTATTATGTATATCGTTCGTGACCAACTTGTGCCAAAAACTTTTAAAATACAGCAAAGGTATTTAAAAAGGTTTTAAAGTCCAGGTTGGCTAGCTATCTTACATTATGTTATATTATGTAAGATGCCCGTAAAGCAATATAAATACCAGGAAAATATCTACTTAAGAGGTTCTACCGTGAAAATAAAACTGTATGTATAAATATCTTGATCTTCAGATCGTTGAGTTTTATAAACCTTGCAATTTAACCATACAATGCTTTTCTGGAAACTTGGAGACATAGATATCAGATTAACACATTTAAATGTTTTAATAAGCTACTAGGCACGTAGAACAGTGTGTAAAAATAAAGGACAACTTTTTATTTTATAATATTATTAATGATCACATATACATTATGTTTAGTACATCTATTCCAAGTGAAATGCTTTGGCTATGGCTCAGCATTATTGTGCAGTGAAAGCTCTGAAACTGTGGCTTAGTTACTAAAATCAATAATTAAAATTAAAGAAAAACAATAGTATGAAATTATTATTATTATACCGGCAACGATATATGATAATTAGAGTGTTTATAGTTTAATGTAAATATAAAAATTAAATGTAGTATCTTGTAAAACACTAAGAACAGTTAAATTAATAAGCACTAAAAAACCCTTCTTCACAATTTTATTTAAATTCACAGATATATATATATATTTCGGACACTATCACACATCAATGTTTTAATACTACAGTATTGAAACATTGATAATGGTCACTTTGTGTCCGAAATATATATCTGTGAATTTAAATAAAATTGTGAAGAAAGGTTTTTTTAGTGCTTATTAATTTAATCAAATGTATCTTCTCTTAACTCACAAAAATCAAACGAAGAACAGTATCTTTAACTTTGTAAAACAAATATTGTATCTACAATATAATGCTTTGAAGTATTATACATTTTTTAGCTGAAGTTAACATAACTATAGTTTATAGGATTATAAAAAAGACTTTATAATATACATTTAAAAAAATTTAATATTACTTATAAAAGTATACTATGGTTTACATACAATATAAACATAAAAATCAATTGATCACCTTCAATTAATGCGTAAAAGGTTTCTTAGATAACGAAACGAAACC
Organism: Ontholestes murinus; assembly: GCA_963969525.1. Classification (NCBI taxonomy): domain Eukaryota; kingdom Metazoa; phylum Arthropoda; class Insecta; order Coleoptera; family Staphylinidae; genus Ontholestes; species Ontholestes murinus. The sequence goes on from CAXAKX010000748.1 coordinate 53,391, forward strand.
AAGTACCAATATCTATTAATATTAGATATAATTTACAGTTGGTCTAAACTTAGTATATATAAATATTAATTAATGATTGACTATAAATTTTTTATTTGTGTATTGTAGTAAGGTAAACACTTTTTATTACCTGTACACATTTTTTCGTTGCCTATCTTTACTCCTTTTTTGGGCCTTGATGTTAACCTTTTTTATTAGGTCATCTTATTTAGTTTACAGCTAGACAAAGTTATCCGCCCTTAAAAAACATAATTTGCTATTGTATCCAAACTGTCAACTGAAGACATAATTTACGTACTTAAACCCCACCCAACAAGGTAATGTTATATGTTGTGGCTCTTCCTGGTGCAGAAGCATTTGTTTCGTAGCATGGCATATATCTAATGTATCCTTTCTCGCAGCACAATTTAAATAATTTTATACCAAATTTGTGTCGTTTATTCTTGATGTACTTCTTGGTTGACAAACGTCCTTCTAGTGTCCCACAGAATGTAATATTCTCGATATTTGGGTACCGCATGAATTGAATGAGGTTCACTTACCAGAACGAATCTACCGATCCTTTTCTAAAAAATAATCATTAAAAAACGAAAACTATCATAGTGTAAGAGAAACAAACCAGCTCAAAGGACATCGAAAGCTGAATTGCATAAAAAAAATATGTTGTCGGCGGGATTACAAATGCACTTTATATTTTGAGCTACTTCTAAGTAGTAAAACGATCAATTCAGATATGTACTGGCAACAACTGATAAAACTAGATGAATCAATCAAAGAAAAACGACCAGAGTTGGTACATCGCAAAGGATTAGTGTTCCACGGTGACAACGCTGCAGCTTGCTTGGGAAGTAATGCTACATCCTTCATATAGCTTTGATTTGGCACCATCGTATTACCATTTATTCAACAGTTTGCAGATTTTTTAAATTGTAAAACTTTTAGAAATTACGAAGATCTTATATATCTCATGGCTCAGTTTTTTTGCTGAAAGGGACCAGAAATTTTACGGGAGCGGAATCATAAAGTTGGAAGATAGATAGCGAAGGGCCATTGAACAAAATGGAAACTATTTGGTTGATTAAACATTTTTTTTGTATTATAACAAAGAGTTTTATTTCAGACGACAACTGAAATTACTTAGTTGCTAAGAAAAATTATGCAGTTTTTGTATTTTTTTATTGAATTATAATTTTATATTTGCCGGTAATATGAATGATTTAGCTACGTTATTGTGATATAAATGCAAATAGATCTTGTTTCGATCAAATACATTATTGTATTTTTGTTACATAAAATTAATGATTTGAAATTGACTGTTTTGTTTAAAAACTATCATCCAAAATAAAATAAAGTCATGTTTCCTTTACCTTGTCGCTAATTCAGGTTGAGTAAAATTAAATTTTTCTATATTAAAATTATAACAAGAATTGGCTTATCTAAAAAACATTAAGATTTGATGCACCAGGAGTTCCTATGTACCCTTACATCATCTGACTAGTAAGAAATTAAATCAATCCATGGGGCTTATTGGTCTTAAATAATACGTGAAGCGTTACAGTAAAAATATAATAATAAATTCCAAATACATGCATGCTACTTATATAACTAAAACTACAAACAAAGCATAATGGCATCTGGCAGATGAGGTCATCCTAACTAAGCATTAATTAATAAAATATATTTCTAAATAATAAAATTAATTATACTAAAATAAAGAAAAGTCTATTGTGAACGCCAGGTCACTCCTCTCCCCCTAGATACGAAACACTGGTGGAGGAGAATCATCGTATTTCACAAGGGTGGCTGCCCTTCTACGTCTTAAGCGTCTGTAAACCAAAGTCATTGCACAAATTAGTATGAATGAATAAAGTATTAGTATCCATGCGCTGGGTTTTAGGGGTAACACTGAATTAGTTATATCGGGTATCAGGGAATACACTGGGATGTCTTCTAGTTGAAGTCTTTTTAATTGGATTGTAAAGTTATTTAGGTTGTAGTTTCGGGGTCTAAGCACTCACTAACAAAGGGGTTCCATACATTGTTTCTGTTTGGGGCACTTTGTAGTTCCGAAAGACGAGGTCACATTTGTTGGGTTGGATGATGTAGATACCTTGGAGGTCATGGGTCTCTTCTTGACAGGTGATCTTTAATTTTACTTTTTTCCTAAAAACGCCTAGGAATTCATTTGTTTTGGGTATTTTCTCGAAATGATTCTTCTGGATATCTAATTTTGTAAATTTGTATTTTTGTGTGGTTCCGTTGACCAGAAGCTCTGTTTCGCAATCAGCCTGGTAATTTAAAAGCAGATCGTCGCTGCACTGAAATTTCTTGTTATTGCCCAAGCATATGTCTTTTAGATGCCATGTTTTTGAATTAATTTTTGACTTTAGCACTACTTTCACGTTCGGGATTATTGTTACATATTAGGACTTAAATTTCAGTGGTATAGGGTACATTTTATATAAATCGAAGGAATGTTCATAATTAATCGGTAGGGATAGAACAAAACGTCGCAATGGAGGTAAAGAGCTGGTGCGTCTTCCACGTTGACGATAAGAAGGAACCCTTGGGACACCTACTTTTCTTCGGGGTAGGAAAATATGATGCCCAGTTCATCAAAGAAAAGGGAGGAAGGATTAGCTATAAATACTCCACTCTCCCCATAAAACTGGCTAATTTAGCCATAGCAGAAACACCACGGGGTGAGGTCCCGATGGAAACGGAGGATGAAGGCAAGAACCATGGATTGCTAAATCCAGGGTTTGTAGATTTGGTAAGTTAAATGGGAATATATTCACACATCCCACAAATATTAAGTTTAGATCATATATCTACATACCTTAGCACGTAACATCTTATATTATGCCACAGCTTTCCACCAGTGACATCACAGTGGTAAGGCTGTCAGCAGGAGATGGCAACAAAGACACCATCCTGGCGTCAGTATACCTCCCTCACGACGCCCCCGCGCCAACCAGGGGGCTGGAGCAACTTGTGCTACACATACGCACATAATATCATGTGGGGCAGCGTGGACACCAACAACAGATGTGAGTGACTACACGAATTTATCATTTGTAACAATTTAGAAATACTAAACCTTTAGACCCTCGGTTCGTGACAACTCGGAGCCAAACTGTAATAGACATTTCATTGGCGACTAGCGGTATCTCAAATAAAATCCACGACTGGATCACAGGTAGATCAAATATACACTAACACATACAACCGGTAAGAAAACCCGTTACTATCGCAACCCGAGACTGGCGGACATTAATTCCTACATAGACAACCTCTCGCGGAGTCTGCAAACCCGCGAAGCTACCGATCAACTTAATACAGTGGAAGACATTGAAGCCTATGTATATACGTTTCAACACTCCACTATAAAAGCATACAAGGACTCTTGTCCTGCAAAAAAGGTGGAAGACTCCGGGAACGTCACACCCTGGTGGGGCGTAGAAGAGCTGCGAGAAAATCCTTTATAAAGCAATGAAATCAAAACAACAGTCGGACTGGATGGTCTATAAAAACATCCAACAAGACTATAAAAAAACTAATAAGACAAATACAAAGAGCAGCCTGGTGGTCTCTTTGTGAGGAGGTTGAAACCACTCGGCAGCTGCAAGGCTCAAAAAGATCATCTCCAAGGATCCCTCACGACAAATAGGTTGCTTAAAACGACAGGATGGAAGTTACTCTTCTAACTTCTCGGAAGCAGCTGAGATTCTCATTAACACCCATTTTCCAGGATGTACGAATACCTCCGATGAAGGTTGGTCAGATAACGTACCCTCAAACCCCTCCAAGGAGGATTGGGAGGCGGCAGATTACCTCACGGAAGGGGCACTTATAACATGGGCAATCAAAAGCTTCTCAGAATTTAAAGCGCCAGACTTGGACGGTATATTCCCGGCCCTCCACCAATGGTGGCTGGACATGTCATCAGCCGACCTGGCCAGAATCTTCAGGGCATGTATTGCATTCAGATACATCGCTCTAGCATGGAGAGAAGTAAAAGTTATCTTCATACCGAAACCTGATCATATAGATTATACACTGGCCAGATCATACCGCCCGATTAGTCTAAGTCATTTCTCCTGAAAATGTTAGAGAAATTGTTATTTACTCGCAACAAATGGACCTATCACGAGCTATACCCCTAGAGAACCACACAACCACTCTGCAAGCAGAGATCGTTGGCATCATCTATGGGGCAAAAGAAATCCTACGCCGTGACATCCGTGATAGGAACATTCATAAATTTGACACTGAAGTCACTCCTATTAAAGCGGATTTAAAGGTTACATTGGAAACTGTACAATTGTGCATAAATTAGTGAAGATTAACAGAAGTGAAATCATTTCTTTGCGCTATCTATTTATTAAAGAAGTAGCAGAAGTACCAATACATGCTAACAATATAGGCATTATAACTATAGAAAAGCTTTCAGGTAAAACACATATTGAGGAAATGTTTCTTTAATTGAACAAAAAAAAAATTGAAAACTATGATTATTTGAAATTTAACAGTTAAAAATTAATAACTACATTTTTTGTACAAATGTACACCTATTCCTATTTGCTTTATTACCCAATTAAAATAGCTTTAATAAAAAACAAAAGACTTTAATAAAAAAACAAAAGCTTTATGCATGGTTAGATAGTTCTTTTAATGACAATGGAATTATGCCAGAAGACTACAATATATTTCGACATGATAGGTCACAACGAATCGGAGGTGGTGTTCTAATAGGAGTAAGAAATAAATTTATTTATTTATCTTCGATCGTACAGAAAGTAGACGCTCTTTGCATCATTGTTCGTTGTAAATGTGGCTTTTTAAAGCACTAGTGCTTTTTTGCGTTTTTATTACACCGTAATGTCAAATTGTTTTTATTGCACAGAACTGTCAAATCTGACTGATGAATATATTATAGCACAAAATTTCAACGAGAAATTAAAATTTTTATTAATTTATACAAATAACTATTCAACTTGATAATATAAACGAAATGGCAGATTTGGGAACTCTGAAGATATAATTTAATACAAGTCGAAGCGATTACAATAGAGCGAATCTTTTTCCACAAATAATAATGGCGACTGACATTTGTGCAAGTTATTTACTGGTTTCTAAGTAACGTTTTCATCAATGCACTGTGGGTAAAATATGTTTTCATTCATTGTATAATTGAAATGACATTAAAATATTACTCATATGAACATATTCTTTGAAAATTGCTGCACGATCGAAGATAAAATTTTGTACGGCACACGTGTAATAAGTTTCTTTATTGCACTCCTGGCTTTAAAAAAACTCGATCGTTCCTCGCTTGTGTTTGTAAGTGCCAGTTCGTGCAATAAAGTATCACTTTTTACACTTGTACCTTAAATAACTATTATTTAGCAGCTTACTCTAACATTTCCTGCTGAATTTCCTATTGAATGTGTTACTGTATAACTTATCAGCGATATTTCTAGAGTCATGTTACTATATATTTATATCCCACCTAATCTTAATTATACTACATATAAGGAATTGTTTGATATATTATCCAATCAAATTAATACATCAAATCCCATCATTCTAAATTGAGATTTCTATATCCCAGAATATAATATTGCCTGTCTATAAATAAGATGGGGATATTAAATAACTATCTCAACTTCTGTGATATGTGTCAACACAATTGGGTTAAAGAAAACGGAATAGCTTTAAATCTAATAATAACCTCATCAGATATTAAATGTGTTGTTAGTAAAGAAAAGCCCGTTTTAAAAGAGGATGTGTATCATTCTGAACTATCCGTAATAACTATATCGTAATAACGTGGGGCCCTACACTTTTAAAAGAGCTAATTTGTCCTTACTCTACTCCTATTTACAAAACATTAACTGAAATAAATCATATACAATTTCTGATATGGACATCGTCTGCAACCTCTTCTATCAACATCTATATGAAGGATTCGATCCATGCATGCCAGAATTTAAATGTACCGCAAAATCTAAAAAGTATCCTCCCTATTTTAATAAAACAATCGCTGCAGCCATAGGAGGAAAAATAAACTGAGGAAAATATACCTTAAAACTAATAACAAATTTGACAAAAGTAAGTTTATTATCGTAAGAAACAAATTAAAAAGCGCAATTAAAGAGGCCAAAAGAAACTACATCGGGTTGATAGAAGAACAATTAAATTCTGATCCATCTAAATTTTGGTCCCACAAAAACTCTTTAAAGGGAACCTCAAGAATTCCAGGAACAGTGAACTATTTAAACAACCAATATACAGATGCGACTGATATCGTAATCTGCTTCGCGGATTTGTTTAATATGTGCGAGAAGGATGACGAAACAACTACGCTGGACTTTTCCATGAAACACCTGGGAGACTTTAAAGTTTCTGAAAACTTAGTTATTCGTCACTTAAAGACAATGGGTTTAGATAAACTTCCTTTGTTTTAGTAAAACATTATGCTTGTGTCTTATATACACCGATCAAATATACTTTTAATTTAATATTAATGTATGGCAAATTTTCTACTGCCTGGAAATATTTTCAATAATGGTGATAAGAGTGAAGTGGTAAATTATAGGCCTATTGCTTTAGCTAGCAATTTTTAATATAACGTATCTAGTGCTTCTGCAAATCGTTTTGTTGCACGTAAATTAACCATGACAAATATTTTAAACTTTACCCAATATGTATCTGCGGCCACGGATGATAAGTGTCAAATCGATGTAATATACTTTAAAAAAGCATTTGATACTGCCACGCATAGTATTCTTATTAATAAGTTAAGAACATATAGCATTCATACAAATATTATTAATGTTATTCACTCATATTTAACAAATCGGCGAAATTCGTTCATTATGAGGGCTCTATTTCTAAGTTGTATACAGCAAAGAGTGGGATCCCACAAGGCTCCAGTCTTGGACCTCTGCTTTTTGTTTTATTTATTAATGATTTGGTGAAATATATGAAATCATCATGTTTGTTATGACTTAAAAATTTATAGCAGAATTACTAGTTTGAGTGCTCTATAATGACATGTTGTAGGAAGGTAGACAATAATTAAAATGAATCTGAGTTGAATGCATGTGTGTTGAAAAGAATAAATGAAGGAAAGGATCTTGGTGTGATATTCGATAAGAAACTTACGTTTAACACTCATGTAAGTCATACTGTAAATCAATATCACCGTCTCCTGGGGTTCATAATAAGAAACAGTAGAGATTTTAATAGAAGTGAAAGAATTGTAAAACTATTTAATGTTTTAGTAATAAATAAAAGCTATTGTAATCTTTATTCTCTTAGAAACATGGCACTTATCCTGAGAGGGAAAGCTATGTCAACTTACTTACCTATTTAAATTTTAATAGCATTCATAATAAACATAAGATTTGTTCATTGTTATGCTTTTATACACTTATTCATAACTATGTAGACGCTACACCCACAAAAAATTCATTGCAATTTAACGTTCCTAGACCATCGAGAAAGGGTCGGACATTTGGTTTCTGCAAGACTCATTCATGTCATCATCCAATTTCTCCATCAATTAAAATGTGTCAATTATATAATGATATTCAAATTAACTGCGATATTCTTGGTCAAACGGTAATAAAAAGTATGTAGTAAATATCTATTAAGTACGTATATTTTTAAGAATGGTATCTTGTCTATTATAACATGTATATTATTTTTTTTTCTTTTTTGTATTGTATACTACTTTTGATGTGTTCTGTAACTGGACATTAGTCTGATGGGTAATAAATTATTATTATTATTTGTTAAATGTAAAAAATATTAGTAGCGAGCAATAATTTTCTTCTCATTTACGTACATATTGAATATCTCGTTAAACATTGATTTTTATATTTGATTCAAGTTACATTGTAAAATATGTTATAGTTATATAAGTATTACAATCAAAGAAACACTGGTTTGAATGTGTTCATTTCTGTTAAATAAAACGTTAACACAAAGTAAAATTCAAATTTAAAAATATATAACATAAACTAAGAGATTCTAAATTTTATATTGTTGAAAACAGCCTTATTCATTAGAATAAACTTATTTTTGAATTTATGTAAAATTAAACTCTTGTGTTGCTCAATAATATTTTATTATTAATTGCACCTAGCATGTCTTGATTTCCTAAATAGTCCTTTACATCACTTTAACACATAACTTGAATTTTGAATACTTAAAGAATACATATGGCATATATCCCCAGAATTAGGTATAATTTATAACTTCTTGGATCTTAACGGCGTTCACTTGGTGGTACATTTCAATATTAAGAATAAAGAAAACACTTTTACTTTTTTATACCACTTTGAGTTTTATTTGCAGTGACTAGTTTCGACTACACAGTAATCATTATCAAACTAAGTCTTAGTTTGATAATGATTACTGTGTAGTCGAAACTAGTCACTGCAAATAAAACTCAAAGTGGTATAAAAAAGTAAAAGTGTTTTCTTTATTCTTAATTTATAACTTATTTATTTTATACATCTTCAAATATAATTTTATAGTTAACTTTTGCAGTAAATATCAAATTTATTGTCATTTCTCGTTATTGATAAATTTAAGCATTGCAATTCAAACCGACTTTCACTAACACATGAATACCGAATAAATCGAGACACACATAAAAGCATTAACTAGCCGTATTTGAGACAATGATTTATAGAGCGAAAACCACTGTGAAAAAGCGTATGAAAAAAAAATCAAAACAATTTAAATCCTTGCAACATGACTAGTAAATTAATCACTAAATAAGAAATAAGAATAAAATAAAACATTTTTACTTTTTATAATAAAATTTAAAGTGGTAATTATTTTTATGATCAAAAAATTAAACAAGAAATAGTTAAAAATTAAAATTCACAAGATACCAATAAATAATATAATATAAATATGCATCAATGATTTATATTGTTGAAATTTATCTAACCAATAGAAAATATACCAAACATCAACTTTTTAAGGTATAATTTAAGTTTTACATAAAAATATAATATCTATATAAAGTATCACAACTTTGTTATCTTTGAAACGGATAATCTTAAGCGACTAAACAACGTAAAAAGTTATTTGTTTAAGGTAACAGTTACGTAATATAGCGTAACTGTTACCTTAAACGAATAACCCTTTTCATTTTTAGCTGTGATTTGTGTTAACTAAATGAGCAATCTTGTGCAGAGAGTACCAACAATTAAATGTAATCAGGACAGATAGCATTATATCCATGGGTAGAATCATCCTTTAATGCTTGCATATTTTAGTTCAATGAATCTCAAAACTATAAATCGGTAATAAAATATGGTTTTATAACAAACAGTCAATGTTGTGTTCTTCGGTTTAATTACATGCTAGTATAATTAACGGGGTATAAATAAGTTTTGGTCCAGTTTCGATGCAATTCAGCAATTTTAATTGTTTTATATAATTTTGACAATTTTTTATATAAAATTCACTCAGTTGCGGCATAGTATTTTGAAGTGATTTACATGTAAATTATATAAAACCTTGTCAGACAGTAACAAAATAATTAAGCGAAGTTACTATATTTAGTCCATTCATCTAACCTAAATACCATTTTACAGCTAACAATTCAATTGTCATTAAAAAAGTAAGTGAATCGATTCAGTAGTCGTAAAGTAGTGGTCAAAAGATGGAAAAGCAAGCCGTGGAATATCACTACATTTTACTATTTTACTTCAATTTATGTGTGTGTATGATGAAACTTGCTTAAGACTTAACGCAATGCCTGTGTCTGAATTGGTTTACCAAATTCTGTTCGGTAATTTTCGTATCAAAGATGGCGCTGAACAAAAATATATTAGGTGACTTTGGTCGTTAATGAGTAGAATTTCTGGATTACGTTAAATTTTAAAAATTTCAAGAGACTCAAGTAAATTAATTCATTTAAGCCTTTTCAGTGAAATTAATTATCTCAAGTATATCTTGGTTTCGCATCAATCGTATTATTTCTTTCATATTTCATATGAAAACGAGTTTGTATATATAAATAATGTATCACAAAGTAGAGGTCTCCACAATTACCTAATTAATATTATTGTAATTTCTTGATTATTATTTAAAACGCAATAAGTACATACAACTGTAGAAAGCCTTACTTAAGTAAAGCGTTTCATTGTGCAAATCTACGCTGAAAGTTTATTATCTTTATATATTTTACTTTTTGCTTAATTTTTAATGTTAAATTATATTTTACACGATACGTATAAATAGTATCGATGATTTTTATAATTATTTGTGAATTTTCTATATTATACGTTATATTTAAATAATAGCTTTTTATTTTTAACTTAAAAATCTGTAAATTTTTATTTTACATGACGAGTAGGTATTAACATCCCACGAAATAGTCGATATATTATATAACAATCAACCTCCATCCCCTGTTTAATAAGTCACTTGTAACCATTTTAAAATCATTTTTGTTAAAAATATTTATATCTCATTAATGTAAACTATATGCAACAATTCAAGTCAATTAATAATTATAATAGTAATATTTATACCTTTGAACACCAACATAAATCAGTTAGCTAATATTTGAAACGTAAACTATTTTTAGTTAAAAAAAAACGTAGGGAAAACTCGGGATACTAATAGGCTATCTGACAGGGAAAATTCGATTTTTCGAAATTATACTTAATTTTGCTGTGCGCACACCTTGCACCCGCCCTTTATAACTTAATTTAACGTTGGCGTCCATATTTCGTCCGCATGCAGGCTTCCATCATCCCCCTTAACCCTGTAAATACAGTCCCCAGGGATCATGCATGTCAGGGTGCTGACCCGGTTATATAGGGGTTGTATTGCACTGGTCCAGGCCACGACCACCAACAGCACACCGATCCATACTCAAATAAAACAAACACAATCATGCTGACTGGTTAAAAATTAAAATCTGCTTTGAAGTTCCTATTCTAATTACTCTCTTTGAACGTTTGTCTCAGTCGAGTGGAAAGGTAGGCAACTTGAAAATGGTTTTCTACGGAACTTTAATTATATACGAAGGATTTAAATGGGTTCTCGCTAGGATTTC